>MAPW01000128.1:0-99218 GCA_001689995.1 Tilletia indica
CAGAGTAAACAAGCAGGCTGGTGGAGATCAGAATGGAGGCTGGTACCGACATTTCCTCTCTTCTTTGATCGCTGCACAAGCAGTTGCAAGTTGAACCGCCCGGCGGTGCGCCGGCGGTCGCCCGGCGGTGCGTTTCCTCTTGGCGGTTGTACTTATACCCAATCCAAAGCACTGTACATCTCGACACCAGCCTCGATGCTGGGCTTCGTAGCCTGAGCAGCAGAGCCTGAACTGATTGGACAGAGTCTATAAATAGATTCCTTGCAGGGTGAGCTGGCATGGCGCCAAGATCAGGTGATGTGGCGGTGGCCTCGAGAATTCTGGCACCGCCGACTGCCTCTTTTCGGCGGTCGCACAATACATCAAGCCCGCAGCCGCACAACGTATCACGGCTCGCAACGCGTGTCCTGGGGATGGGAGGAGGATCGCATCTGAAGCTGTGCGGCCGGTTCGATTGCCCTCAGTTTTTTTTTTCACCCGTTCTCGACCTAACCCTACCCCCTAGCGTGCAGTTTCGAGAGCGAGAAAGAAGAGATAGCTACACGACGATCTCGCAAACGTACTGAATGACACAAGCTGAAATTTCGCAGGGACCAAGATAAAAATAGATGGGTACAAGTAGAGTCGCTTTCGTAGTGGTAGCGGCAGGCATTGTCCGGCTACAATGCACTACGAGCCGCACTGCAACAGCTGCATCCTAACGCGTCAAATCCGGCGCCACAGACCCGACCGGTCAAATGACCGACCCTCAAATTCACATCAGATTTTTTTCTCGACAAGCACGACCGAGCCAGCCGCTTACTTTCGGTGAAAGCAAAGATTCGTGCATCTTCCTCTCGTTCTCGAGGGCTCGACAAGGGTTGACTGAGAAATAGAGCCTCGATATCGAAAAACGATCTCGGTCTTGTAACCGTATGTAAGTAAAGTGGCAGTAACCTATTCGTGCACCCTCTATAGAGAGAGAGAGAGCGAGAGGAAAAAAAAGGGGGACCGGAAATCATCTGCCTCCGCTTCGGCGGTCACGGCGGTACCATCCGAAATGTCTGTACCGCCACTGGCGGCTTGGCGGTATCAGTACCTGGAGCTCGAACCAAAGATCCTGCCATCCGCTATTCTTCCATTGTCATGCCAGGCTCCTCATCCTGACCAGGTGATGGACAGACGCCACTGGCGTGATGCCAGTGCCAAAGTTATATCGTGTGGTGGCGGTGCCGTCAGAGGTCTGGCACTGCCGATTGGCGGTTATCGCTTTCTCCCGGCGGTCTGACTCTACACCAAGCTCGCGACCGCCCAAGCTTACCATGGCTCGCACGACATGTTCTGGAGATCAGATAGAGTCACCCTGAATGCATTTCTGCTGCATTGGACAGCGTTCAGATCCACGGACCTGTCTCAGCTTCTGCGGCTGGCCAAACTGGATGCTCTCCCGAGAGCAAGGAAAAAGAAGGGGTAGCAGCTCGATCTCGAAAACGTACTGAATGACCTGTCCTGAAATTTGGCAGGGAAGCAGATAAAAATAGATGCATGCGAATAGAGTCATCCTCGTGAAAGGGATGGATGTTGTTGATCCGCTGGTATGCGCTGACATTCGCGGTGAAAGTACTCCCTCAAGATGCGTCAAATCTGGCCCCAGGGACCCGACTGGTCAAATGACCGACCCTCAAAATCACGCTGTGATTTTTTTCTTGACAAGCACGTCTCAATTAGCCGCTTACTTTCGGCGATAGCAGAGATTTGTGTATCTACCCCCATTTCCCGGGGTCCCGACAAGATCGACCGAGAAACATGGCCTCGACACGGAAAATCGATCTCGGTCTTGTACCACAGTGTCAGCGTATGCACAGAGAGACTCATAAGCTCCTTGGGCACCGTCTAGACTCAAGAGAGAAAGGGGAAAAAATAGAGGGGCCGTCGGCGTCGAGGAGACGTTGCGGCGGTCATGGCGGTGCTATATTGACTTCGCGTTCCGCCACTGGCGGTTTGGCGGTAACAGTACCTGCTGCTGACGCCAAAGGCCCTGCCACCCGCCAGTCTTACATTATATCATCATGACATAATAAACAGAAGAATACTCGCCTGGGCCGCTGGCGTGATGTCAGTGGCGAGTTCAAGTCATACAGCGGCAGTGCCGCCAGAAGTCTGGCACTGCCGATTGGCGATTATGGCTTTCCTCCCGGCGGTGTGACTCCACACAACCGCACACCGCACCAAAGCTCGCACGGCAGGTTCTGGGAACCAGATGGGCTCGCCCCGGATGCATTTCTGCCGTGTCTTGCGATATATGGATCCATGTACACATCCCTGTCCCTTTATCAGGCCAGACCGTCTGCGATCCCGAGAACGACAAAAAAGAAGGAGCAACATTTGCATCTCGGAAACGTACTGAATGTTCTGGCCTGAAATTTTGCAGGGAAGTGGATAAAAATACACAGATGCCAACAGAGACACTGCAACAGAAGTGCTGACCGTCGTCCGTCAGCTGAGGTACAATGAGAACCGCAGTGGAATGGCTGCATCCTGAAGCGCCAAATATGTCGCCAGAGACCCGAGCAGTGAAATGACCGACCCTCAAATTCCCACTGGACTTTTTTCTTGACAAGCACGACGTAACTAACCGCTTACTCTGGATGATAGCAGAGATTTGTGCATCCTCCTCTCTTTCTCGGGCATTCGAAAAGAATGAAGCAAAAAATGGCCTCGCCACAGGGAAGCAATCCAAGTCTTGCGACACACCGTCAGCACTGTCAAATATGCAAAATGTCTCGCGAAGAACCTCGAAAAGATTGTCGAATCACCTGATTGCACCACTTGATCGCATCAAGAGTTCCTGGCGGCTGCGTCGCCGCCATGGCGGATAACGTTTGACTGTCCAGCGCCACTGGCGGCCGTTCAGCGCACTTCATAAGAAAATGAAGATCTACGCCCCGCTGCGGGCTTCCAAGAGAACACATACACGTCAGGGAAGTATGACCCTCAGTACATGTTCATACTGACAGACCGGTCACTCCCGCCGGCAGGTCTGGCACCGCCGAGTGGCGGTTACGGCTTGCCTTCCGGCGCATTGGCAATACACCAACGCGACAGCCGCACGGCGCATCTCAGCACGCAAGACACGTTGCAAGGGTGGGATAGAGTCGTCCAAGACCATTTGAAGTCGTCATCACGCTGGTCGGATCCATTCATGCACTTCCCGCCCCTTCAGCACTGAAGAATTGATGCGTACACGCTCAGCGTGAAAAATAATCAGCAGCAGACCGATCTCGAAAACGTACTAAATGACTTGAGCTGAAATTTTTGCAGGGAAGAGGATAAAAATAGGTGTTTGCCAACGGCCGTGCGTATAAGGCCGAGCTCGTTCAAGTCGTGCGATCGAAGTATGCCATCTTTGGCGGAGGAAAAAAGCTCACCGGGTGTGCCTTAACACCGGAAAACCGGCCCGAATGATCGGACCGGAAATTGTGCCCGGCGTTTTCCGCAGTCAATTTGGGATCGATCGAACCGGGTTTGGCAAGTTTTCACTTTAGGCGTCCAGGCCGCGACCGGGCCGGAAGGCCGAAGATCTGGGAAAAAGGGGAAAAAAGGGCTAAATCGGGCTGTTCCGGGAAACCGGCCCGAATGATCGGGCCGGAAATTGTGCCCGGCGTTTTCCTTAGTCAATTTGGGATCGACCGGACCGGGTTTGGCAAGTTTTCACTTTAGGCGTCCAGGCCGCGACCGGGCCGGAAGGCCGAAGATCTGGGAAAAAGGGGAAAAAAGGGCTAAATCGGGCTGTTCCGGGAAACCGGCCCGAATGATCGGGCCGGAAATTGTGCCCGGCGTTTTCCTTAGTCAATTTGGGATCGACCGGACCGGGTTTGGCAAGTTTTCACTTTAGGCGTCCAGGCCGCGACCGGGCCGGAAGGCCGAAGATCTGGGAAAAAGGGGAAAAAAGGGCTAAATCGGGCTGTTCCGGGAAACCGGCCCGAATGATCGGGCCGGAAATTGTGCCCGCGTTTTCCTTAGTCAATTTGGGATCGATCGAACCGGGTTTGGCAAGTTTTCACTTTAGGCGTCCAGGCCGCGACCGGGCCGGAAGGCCGAAGATCTGGGAAAAAGGGGAAAAAAGGGCTAAATCGGGCTGTTCCGGGAAACCGGCCCGAATGATCGGGCCGGAAATTGTGCCCGGCGTTTTCCTTAGTCAATTTGGGATCGACCGGACCGGGTTTGGCAAGTTTTCACTTTAGGCGTCCAGGCCGCGACCGGGCCGGAAGGCCGAAGATCTGGGAAAAAGGGGAAAAAGGGCTAAATCGGGCTGTTCCGGGAAACCGGCCCGAATGATCGGGCCGGAAATTGTGCCCGGCGTTTTCCTTAGTCAATTTGGGATCGACCGGACCGGGTTTGGCAAGTTTTCACTTTAGGCGTCCAGGCCGCGACCGGGCCGGAAGGCCGAAGATCTGGGAAAAAGGGGAAAAAAGGGCTAAATCGGGCTGTTCCGGGAAACCGGCCCGAATGATCGGGCCGGAAATTGTGCCCGGCGTTTTCCTTAGTCAATTTGAGAACGACCGGACCGGGTTTGGCAAGTTTTCACTTTAGGCGTCCAGGCCGCGACCGGGCCGGAAGGCCGAAGATCTGGGAAAAAGGGGAAAAAAGGGCTAAATCGGGCTGTTCCGGGAAACCGGCCCGAATGATCGGGCCGGAAATTGTGCCCGGCGTTTTCCTTAGTCAATTTGGGATCGACCGGACCGGGTTTGACAAGTTTTCACTTTAGGCGTCCAGGCCGCGTCCCGGTCGGAAGACCGAAAATCGGCGAAAAAGGCATAAACCGGCCATTTCCGGAAAACCGGCCCGAATGACCGGGCCGGAAATTGCGCCCACCGGACTCGGCGGCCATTTTTACCCCTAGTGACGTCATCTCCCCTTCCAACTTCTCCGGTTTGCATACTGAGATCCCGGCCCATCCCATCAAACCCGAAGAATCCCATCAAACCCGAAGGTGGATATGTCTAGGCCATCCCGCCCGCCACGTCCCGACTGTTGAACAAAGTCGACGACCGTCCAGGGAATGCCGACGTGGACGACGGCACGGAGATCGGAGCGATGAATACCCGTCCCAGCGGCGACCGTTCCGGCAAGGACCTGGCTTCGACCCTCAAGGAAGTCGTTGAGGACAGCAGCAGTAGCATCCGCCTCGGGAGTGCCATCCGGGAAGGAAAGGTAGACCTGCAATGAAATGAAAGTGAAGATGAAAGTGAAAGTCAGTACATCGAAAGGGAAAGTGAAAGTGAAAGAGATACGCACCCCACAGTTCAACTCTTGAGCAACCTTCTCAGCCATCTCCCGCGTCCGACAGATGACCAGCACAGCTCCCTCCACGTTCTCCGCCACCTGCTCCCTCACAGCTGCTACACCAAGCGCCACAAGCCGGTCCTGCACGTCGTCCATCGGAGCACTGTCGACCTCGACGCGGTAGTGGATGTTCGGACGCCAGGTAGGCGCACGAACGACAGCGAGGGAGCCAAGGTGAAGACGCTCAACGAGCAAGTGCTCGACCCTAGGAGAGAGGGTGGCAGAGAGGAAGATGTAGCGGGTGTTGCTCAGACCGGTCGCGTGCATTACCGAGTGTGTGCTGGCCCGGTAGAAGTCGTGTATGTAGACGTGCGCTTCGTCGAATATGATTGCACCCAGTCGATCCGCTCGTTCGAGTTGCGTGGTGAATTGCGTGCACGAGGGCGTAAGAAGCCGCTCAGGTGTAACCAGAACCACCTGTACATCCGCCGGGATCGTCGACTCCGAGTCGTCCGAGGTCCAAATGTGTGCCTTCAGGCCGGAGGCGGTCGCTCGTTGATAGGCGTCGTGGAGCAGAGCAAGAAAGGGAAGGGTTATAACAACCAGCGGGTAGACCATCCCTAGCAGCTGCCAAACAATCGACTTTCCAGCAGACGTCGGCAGGCAGGCAAGCAGATTGACCGGAGGTGAAAGCAGAGCGGCCCGAATCGCCGTCTCTTGCTCGCGAATCGAGAATGACTCCGTGGCCTGCCCGCGCAGCTTGGAGATCATGCCCAGCAGGTCCGCGCTGGTATATTTGCCGTGCTCGGAGTTGCTCGGATGGATGTCGGGGTCGATAGCTGCGATACGCTTGATGAAAGGATGGTCGTGCAAAGTTTCATCGTGAAAGTTGAAACCTGTGAAAGCATTGTTGGTAACCCCAACCTCGTCGTCTCCCGCCTGATTGACCAACCCACCGTCCTCCGTTCCCGTCTCGGTGTCCGACCCCTTCTTCTCCTGCAAAGCCCTGAGCGAGATCGGAAGCTGGTCGTCCACACCGTGATATGATCGCCACGCCAGAGAAGCCTGTTGGAATTGAGCGAGCTGATCACCCGTCATAACAGTGTCCGCAGCGTCCCGGCCGTAGTGATTGCGAGCCGTGCTGAGTGCGTGAGCGGCCTGCCGGTGCAGGACGCTGGGGAGCCCGCCAGAGACAAGATCCTGCGCCTCTTCCTCATCCTCGACGCCGCCTTCCCCCCCATCGCAACCCTCCTTGTCCAGGGCAAAGGTGTTTCGTGCGCCGGGCCCGAAGTGTCGCGTAACAACTGCCGCAGTAAGCTGACGGAAAGCAAGAGGCCCAAGCGCGACCCCAAGTCCGAGAGCCAGAGTGTCTTTGGCGAGCCAGTTTGAAACATTCTGCCAACTTTCACTTTCACCTGAAAGTGAAACGAAAAGCAGCGGTGAAGGTGAAACATTCGAGGACAGCGCTCGGATCTGATCGAGCGCGGGTCGGACCACGGCCGTGAGCGTCCCAACCACGTCGGACAGAAGGGAAGAGAAGAACCGCGCGGTAACGACGTTCGATCGGTGGCCGGTCTTGTTTGATCCCAGGAGCAGACTTAGCTGTCCGTCCGGTCCGAGCTTGAGGTCCCGCATGCTGGAATATTGATTCTTGTATGTTAAAAGTAGGAGGTCTTGCACACGAGGACAGTGCCCCGAAGAGACGAAGGTAGCCAGCAGCGCGGCCCGTCTGGCCTTGTCGGCGATGGTAATCAGGGCCTTAACCGAGGCGGGGTCCAGGGAGAGACCCTCCTCCATGGAGTCCGACTGCGCACAGTAGCGAATCGCCGCCCGCCGGAACGTTGTAGCTGCTTCTCTAACCTTGACATTTGCGGGATGTGAAGAAAGAGTCCAACCCGTGCTGGCCGCCGAGGCGTCGTCTCGCAAAGAAGAAGGATCGGAGTGAAAGGTGGTTGTCGAGGGATCCAATTGAAGAAGCTCGAAGATTGCGAGTGTGGATTGAGCCGCCTTCATGACCTGATTCCGAATGTAGGAGCTCAGATCGCCGATCCGAATAGTTTCCCCCTCCGCCGCCACCCGCTGTCCGTCATCCGACCAGAGAAAAGACTTTGATCCCACCGCGCGCCGGGCAACTTGCATGGCGTATGAATGCTGAGTAAACAGCGCCTCGGCGACCAGCTCCGTGCTGGTGCCAAACACCAGAAGCTCGCCCCGAACCCCCTTGTACACCGCATTAGCCGATCTCTGTTCCCCCTCTTCCGCCGCCGCCAGCTGACTCCATCCGAACAACGAAATCTTCAACCCAAACATCAGCATGGAGAGAACCCGAGAGTGGGCTCCCACAGGACGCAGCGCGTAACCCTCCTCTGGCAACACCGCCAGTACCGCCGAGGCGACGAGCAGGGGAGAGTCCATCCCGATGTCGTGCAGAGGTACGGCGGCGATAGCATTGGAGAGGTTGGCGATGGCAATTACGAGCGCCTTGTTGTCCTCTTCTTGACGATCGCGTCCGGCGTCGGTGAGGTTGAAGAGAGCCTCGTCGAGAGCCTCGCAGCAGAAGTCGATCGCCTCATGCTTGACCACGCTGAACGAAGATGAAAGCTTGAAAGTGAAAGTGAAATCGTCTTGAAAACTTTCATCGACCTCCCTCCAGAGACTGTACTGGCGCCAGAGCGACCAGATGAAGGCGCAGACCGATGACCAGACCACCGAATATCGAAGCGCCGATCCCTGATCCCTGAGGTCAAAGCATCGTCCTGACCCGGCCACATTCTGTCCGTTGTCGACCCGCTGATGACTGTGAATCAGCTGCCGGAAAGGAGGGGAGAGAGTAGAGATGTGAAGGTTCATCGCCTTGAACCACGATCCTATCGTGTCGAAAAGCAGTGTGTGCGCCTCCTGAAGGCGCGAGGTCGTCCCGAAGTCGTAGAACACCACCCGCGACTGCAGGTCGCGAGGCGGCGACAGCAAGATCGTGTTCGGGTCGTCGGTGTCGGATGGCCCAGTCATCATCTGTATCAGCGCCGGTCGATCCCGTCCAGCGAGCAGCTTGTTCCAACCCGCAATCCTTTCCCACCCTTTGTCCGACGCTGATGATCCCCCTCCCACAGCACTGGCACCCAACGTCGGATCAGAGTAGCCGGCGTCCGTGAGCATCCGATCGAAGGACGACAGGAGCTGATCGCTCTCCTTCTCTCCTTCCTTAACCGCCCAGGTCTGGCATCGTTTGCCCCACGTCTGTATGATCCTCGGAACCGACGTCCCCGCGCGATCGTGTTCTTGCCGTCGGTGCGCATCGACCCCCCGGACTGAAAGACCGAGATGGCCGCAAACCGAGCACTCTCCCCCCTGATAGACCTTGAGTCCCAGCACTGGCTCCGTTAAGGTCGAGGGTGCAGGCAGCGATGTCGCCGCAGCGAAGGTCCGTCCACTGTCCTTGAGGGACTGAATCGCCTCCCAGACTTTATCCACGTCAACTGTAGACAGGCAAAACTTCAGTAATGTGTATGAATCCCCTAAAGATACAGAGAGAACTCACCATCGTTGTGGATAGCCACCTCGGAGCAGTGCTTCTTGAAGCGAGAGGCGAACCCTATATCCACCACCACCTTGCACGTAGAGCAGATGATCGCCACGGGATCATTGTGTAGCCGGAAACCACAGTGTGAGAGGAAGCTCTTGGTCGAGGAGGTGTTCGATATTGTCGATTCTTGACTGGAAACAGGCAACGCGCCCGACATCCTGCGAGAGTAAGAGAAGGAAGCGTAGCAGAGGGAGTAGAGAGGGATTAGGGCGATGCCGGCAGAAGAAAAGGAAGAGATTCAGCGGACGAAAGGGGGTGAAGAAGAGCAGGAGAAAAAGCGCAACCGTGGGAAACTCGGACATGTCAGCTCGCAAAATCCTCCCGATCCATGATCACGCAGCATCCAGTACTACCTTCCCTACCCATAGACGGTGTCTGCTTTGCACTGATACCCAATGATGTGCGCTTGCTGATTGAGGATAGCCAGAGATGGAGGAGAGGACGAAGGAACGAAGTGAAAGAGTGAAGGTGAAAGGAATGACATTGAAGTGAAACATACCCTTAACCAGGCGGCGCATGCAGCCTAAAATTAAATGAAGTAGCCGTCGCAGCCCTCTCTCCACACTGGAACTAGCTTTCAGCCACCACATCCAGCGAATGCTCCTGCGGTAACCACGAACAAAGGGTCAGGATGGACAGGGCTTCGCAATGTGCGAAATTGAAAGAATGAAAATTGAGCCAGTAACCCGTCTGCACTGCCCATCCAAATCACAGGTAAGCATGGAGACCGCTTCCGATACCCATTCAGGGAAGATCGATTGAAAGAATAGCCCCGACTGGACTGGCGTTGAGGCCCTGGCACATTGAACAATCGACCCTTACATCATATGCAGATAACCGGCGAAGTCATTGTGCAACGTGTCACAGGTCCAGCAAGAGCTGTTAGGGTGGAAGTAACCATGCAATTTGGGCGTGTCTTAAATGGAGAACATGATGAGCCGTGCAGATTTCTGAACACCTTGATACAATGACAAAGACTGTGCCCCAAAGAAGGGTAATAATAACAGGACATATCCAGGCAACCGCAGCGGCACTCCACAGAGACATATAAAGTGTCGAGATAACCATTTCAGAGTGTTCTACAGTCAATTCTGAGACTAAGGAGAGTGGTAGCGCCTGATAACCTACCCTGGTTGGAGCCCTGGCACATTGCACAATCGAAACTTACTCTCCTAGAGAAAAAGGGAGTACCCATTGTGCAATGTGCTACAGGCTCAACGAAGGGTGTTTTGAGCTGAGCTATGGTCCAGTTCTGCACTTCACTGGCGAGAGAAAATAACCAGCCATGCACATTCTCCTTTTATCAAGCAGTCGAGGACGGACACGCCGTCCCTGAATGTGAAATTCACTGAAAGAATGAAAGAATAACCGAGATAACCACAGCCGGACTCCAACCAGCTCAGAACTAAACACGGCAAGCTTGTGAATTTGTTCTCCTGTACGTATCGAAGCAGAGTAACCCGGCAAAAGCTCCAAAATCTGGATGTCTAGCGCTCTAGCACGTTGCACAATCGTAGCCCACCTCTACTATATAACAAGGAGTAGCCATTGTGCAATGTGCTGCAGACGGACTTAGGGTAGCCTACTCGCACTGAACCATGCATTTCCACTCTGAAGAGGTGAGAGAACATTCCTAGCCGTACACTTTTACAATTTATTTGGTAGTCGGAGAGCGGCACGTAGCCATGGCCTATGGAAAAAAGTGAAAGAATGAAAGATTAACCCAGACACCCGCAGTGGCAGATCATAGAGCCCATACTTCGGCAAGACAAGCATTCCAGACTCTTCCGACAGCTAAAATGAGACGACAGAAACGAATCATGGCCGAGAAAAAGTGGATGTCGGAGCCCTAGCACATTGCACAATCCAAACTGTCTGCTTATATGTACAGAGAGAGAACCCATTGTGCAATGTGCTACAGGTCCAGCGACGACAGTTTGAGAGCTCGCACTGGTGCATTCTCACTAACCAGGAGTAGGAGAATAACCTGAGTGCTTCACTTCTCTCTTCGAATTGACGGTCGATGAGTACTGTGTACCCCGAGTATAGAAAAATAACCGAAAGAATGAAAGAATAACCCACATAGCCATGGCAGCACTACCCTCACTCCTGAAACCGGCGCAGCAAACCTGCCAGCCCTTTCTACTATCCATCAACAGATACCCAAGCGCAATAAAGCACTGAAAAGGACAGTGGTTGAAGCCCTAGCACATTGCACAATCGAAACTTACATAACTTAGAGGAAAAAAAGTATCCATTGTGCAATGTGCCACAGGTCCAGCGACGACTGTTTCAGCGCGTATAACCATGCAGTTCTGACTTCAAGCAGTAGTAGAATAGAATGAATCATACAGATTTCATCTTCATTGATTGGTCAAAGAGTGACGCGTAGCCTCTGTGCGCGAAAGTAAGTGAAAGAATGAAAGTTTAAACCAGATAACCGTAGCAACTGTCCACCCAACTGCATTGTCGGGACTGAAAGCATTCCAGCTTGTTTTCGTATCCATGTAGAGACAGCAGAATGAAGACACAGCCCAGAAAAAGCAATTGACGCCGCTCTGGCACATTGCACAATCCAAACTTACATCACATATAGAGAAAGGGAGTAACCATTGTGCAATGTGCTACAGGTCCAGCGACAACTGTTTGAGAGCTTTCACTGGTGCATTCTCACTCTTCAGAGATAGAAGAATAATTTGAATGCTGCACTTTTCCCCTCGAGGTGACGGTTGATGAGCACAGTATACCCAGCGTGTGAACAGAACAGTGAAAGAATGAAAGATTGACCCCACGTAGCCGTCCCAGCACTACTGTCACCCTATAAATCAGGGCGGTGAGCAGGCCATCTGTTTCTACAGTCCATCTCAAGATAATCAAGCCAGATAACACCCCGATAAATGCAGTAGGCGGAGCCCTGGCACATTGCACAATCCAAACTTACATTACTTAGAGGAAAAAAAGTAGCCATTGTGCAATGTGTCACAGGTTCAACGACGACCGTTTCAGCGCATCTAAGCATTCACGACTGCTCCTAAATGGCAGTAGAACAAGATGAATCATACAGATTTCAAGTTTCTCAGCGGGTCAGAACGTACCACTCACCCTCCATCCGCCAAACAGAAGTGAAATAATGAAAGTTATACCCAGATAACCGCGATGACTGCCCAACCACCTGAACGATGGGAGTCTAACCCCGTCCAGCTTGATTTCGTATCCATCCAGAGTACGTAGATCGGAGAAACAGCTCAGAAATAGCGATTGTGGATGCTCTGGCACATTGCACAATCCAAACTATCTCTCATACAGAAAAAAGGAGTAACCATTGTGCAATGTGCTACAGCGACGAAGAGAGCGGTCAACGATTTTGCAATGCAGCATTCCTCCTCTGTAGAGGTAGGAGAACAACATAGAGCGCGTAATTTTGAAGTATATCAAACCATCGACAAGGAACATATAGTCTGCGTGTGATGCTGAGAGTGAAAGAATTGAAAATCAACCCACAGAGCCGCAGCGGCGTATCACACGACTGCGACAGCGACAAGACAAGCATGTCAAACCATTGTGCAATGTGCCACAGACCCAGCCAGGACTGCGTAACCATTAGTAATGGTACAGATCCACTCTTCAGAGATAGGAGAATGAAGTGAACCATTCAGATCGCAAGTTTGTGTACTGGTGGATAAGGGAGTGATAGCCGATGTGGCCAGAAATTAGTGAAAGAATGAAATATTGACCCAGACACCCTGAGTGGCAGACCACATAGATGTATAAATAGCAGAATAGCCCTGCCAGTCTGCTCTACTATCCATCCTGATCCCCTGGAACGAAAGAACAGATGAAAGAATGAAAAATCTGAAGCGCTAGCACATTGCACAATCCAAACTTTTTTTTCCTATAGAAAAAGTGACTAACCATTGTGCAACGTGTCAGGGGGCCACCAGCGTATGTTGACGAGCTCGCAATGGTACATTTCTATCATTGAGGAGTAGGAGAGGAAGTTGAAGCATGCAGTTTTGATATGGGGGTTATGATTGGTGAGCACGGTGCACCCAGCGTGTGAGAAAATTGGTGAAAGAATGAAAACTTAACCCACGAAGGCGGAGTGGGACTACTCTCACTGCGGAAATTAGTGCGCAGCAACCATGACAACTCTTTCTACAGTCCATCCAGAGATAACCAAGCCTGGTAACAGCCCCAGAAACGCAACGGTGGAAGCCCTGGCACATTGCACAATGGAAACTTACCTTACACATAGGAAAAGGGAGTAACCATTGTGCAATGTGCTACAGGTTCGACGGAGACTCTTTCGCCAAGTATAACCATCCAATTCTGCCTTTAAGCAGCAGCAGAATAGAATAGATCATACAGATTTCAAGTTATTGTTCTGGTCGAAGAGTGACGCGTGGCCTCCGCGCGCGAAAATAAGTAAAAGAATGAAAGTCGAACTCAGATAACCGTGGCGACTGTCCAACCAACTAATTCAAGGGAGCCATAACCGTTTCAGCTTGTTGTCATACCCATGCAGACACGATAGAACGAAAACTTAGCCCAGAAAAGTCGGTTGTCGCAGCTGTAGCACATTGCACAATCCAAACTTACATTACACATAGAAAATCGAAGTAACCATTGTGCAATGTGCTACAGCGACCGCAAAGACTGTCTGTGAGTTCTTAGCGATACGATTCTACCTTGCAGCAGTAGGAGAACAGACTGAAACGTGTAGATCATGAATATACTTGGCCGTCTACGAGCAAGGCGTGGCCTGTGCGTGTGGAAAACAGTGAGAGAATGAAAGATTAACCCAAACACGCCCACCGGCATGCCACATGACTACCATATCGACATGGTAACCTTGTCAGATTGTTCTTTAGCCCGTTCTGAGACGAACAAGCCCTTAACCGCTTCAGAAAGTGCAGTGGTTGAAGCCCCAGCACATTGCACAATCCAAACTTACATTTCATGTGGGAAAAGGGAGTAACCATTGTGCAATGTGCTACAGGCCCAACCGGGAGTTTTTAACCAAAACCAAACATGCCCTTCGGGCATGTTGTGGATGGTGAACAGTCGTAACCGTGCAGATCTTTGCCTACCCTGTAACATCGTGCTCGTGAAAGTTGTGAAAGAATAAACCCAAAAAGTGAAAGAATAACGCGTTTAGCCCCACCACGACGACCAGGACCGGTTCAATCGCCGCGTAACCGTCCAGTCCTTTAGTCCTGCTTCTCATGAAGCCAACAAGCCAATAACATCCTATGAAAGTAGCCTGGTTGATACCCCAGCACGTTGCACAATGAAAACTGACTTTGTATGGAAAAAACCCTTTTTAACGATTGTGCAATGTGCTAGGGCCTCAGCAAGGACTATTTAAGGGTAACCAAACATGCCCTCCGGGCATGTTGAGGTAGGAGAACATTTTCAATTATGGAAGTTTTCAAAAAAAATTGCAAAAAAATTTCGGGTCAAAAAACGGCCTGTTATCCTTTCACGGGTCGGCGTTTGACAACTAGCCGGTTAAACGCCGATCTGAAACCGGGGTTAGATAGCCGTGGTCCTTACCTTTGATTCAAACCATTTAGATAGCCGAAATGTCATCGGTGCGCTCTAAAATTCCAGATTGTGCAATAATCCTTTTTTTGAGTGCATTGCGCAATAATTTTGCGGAAATACTCTTAGAAGGATCCGGCGAATGGGATCCTGCCTCCCTACATCTTTGACAGTGCTCGCCTGCCCCTGCCCGACAGCCGCCCGCTGATGACCGAGCCTCGGCCTGACCGGTGTATTTTCCTCCCCGATCCTGAGGTGCGCATGCGGGCGATCGAGTGGCGCATCGACAAGTTTGCGACTATGTGCACCTGCCCGGGATGCGGGGGAAAAGTGCGGCGCACCTGTGTGGATCGCTGCGCGGATGCCTTCTCGGTTCCGGTTACCCAGGCTGAGCGTCGAATGATCGAGGAGGATATCCGAGCCCACCCGGAGCTAATTCCCAAGCCGAAGGAGAAGAAGGAGAAGAAGAAAAAGGGGAAGAAGAAGAAAGGGAAGGGAAAGGGGAGGAAGCGGAAGAGGGACGATGACGAGTACGAAGAGGAGGAGAGCACAGAGGAAGAGGAGGTGGCCGAAGAGGTGGTGCCAGAGGAAGACGCCGTGCCGAAGCCACCCAACTACGGCCGCGGGGATGCCTACCTCAACCGGGGCCAATACAAGCTTTTCAAGCGGCTTGTGGTTCCCATCGACCGGCATCTTCGGCATGTGGGGAAGAGTAGCGAAGCTCGGCGACCGGACCCGCCGGATGTCTCTCGAGTGCAGCAGGCCAAGGCAGTCAAGCAGAAGCGCCACGCTCTGGACCTTGTTGACGAGAGCACGGCGCCGGCCTGGGCTCCAGACGAGTCCGATGGCAAGGTGGACTGGCCCAAGGTGACACAGGCGCACCTGGATGGTGACGAGCCGTATCCAAAGGTGCCGGATCCGTATGTGCCGGAGGGGTGCACCTCCACTACCATGGTTCTCCGGGACGTCTGGCTGCCCCACTCTGTCGAGGCGTATGCGGTCATGGGGAGGGACTCCTTCCAGGCCAAGCTTCGTGACTGGGAGAAGGGTCTCTTCCTGGAGCGCTATCTCAAGGTGCCTTCGGCTCAGGCTCGCCGGTACATCTTGGACGAGCTCGATCGTCGGGCACGGGGCCAGGGCAAGCGTAACCACAACGTAGCCGGCGGACCAGGATACGATCCAGGGCAGCCTTGGGATCAGGAGCTGGCAGACGGACCCTGGATGCCGTGGCCGATCGTAGAGGAGGAGCCACCGCCTAGGCTGCCCAGCCCGGTGCCTCTGCCAAAGAAGAAGATGCCCCCCGCCCAAGGAGACATGTCCCTGGAATACTTGACATCGATGACCCACCTCGTCCTCCACCCCCTCCACCACCTCCTGCTCCAGTGCCACTGCCTGGTCATCTATCGACCACGTATGAGGTCGGTGATGTTCGCCTCCGGAGTTCACTCGAGGACTACGCGCAGTTTGAGGAGGCGATGTTTGGTCCTCGGCTGCTGTCCCAGGACCAGCTGAAGTTCACCCAGCTTGGATTGAAGGTGCCCAACAAGGCCGAGCGCAAGGCGATCATCAAGGAGCTGACTCGGCGGGCGAATGGTCAGGGACGCGCCTGGCATCGCCGTTGGGATCGTTGTGGATATGACCCAACCAAGCCTTGGGTGGAGGTGGATGCGGAGACGGCGGAGCGGTTGGTGAAAAAGGCCTTTGAGAGGCGCTTTTCGGGTCGGTGAAAATGTCGAGATGGAGGGTGCTCCATCTCGACCTTTTTCAGAAAAAAATTGCACGAAATCCGTGGCTGGACTCGAAACGGAGAGGAAGCTGGGCCTTTTCGCATTCAACTGGGGAAGCCTTGGTCATCGGAGCTGGGACGTGTTCTTCTCCAACAGGAGGACGGTCTGACGACAGGCTTCGGCGGCCTCTTCACATTCAACTGGGGAGGGGCTATGGTCATCGAGGCTGGGGCCACTCTTCTCCAACAGGGGGTGGTCTGACTACAGGCTTTAGGGTGGATGTCCGTCTCAGTACGGATGATGCCTTTGTCACGGAGCTGGGAGTGTTCATCGCCCAACGGGACTAGCACTCTGACGACAGGCTCTTGGTGTTGGGTCGTCTGACTCTTTGGAGGAAGACGGTTCGCACCCGCGCGGGAAGAGGGAAGCGGGCCGCCGCGCGCTACAAGTTTCTGGCGCGCCTTCGCACCCGACCGCGGGCAGTGTTGATCCCCGGCGAGGGACTGGGACGGGTGGGCAGGAGAGTGGGCGATTGGGAGTGTTTGGGACCTTTCGGGGACTCGAGCGGGGGAGCCATAGGGTAGCTTCGTGCTGCCGATGTGCATGCCCGTTGGGGGCTCTGTTACTGTCTCCCTCCCCGCATCCTACCTGCTTATGCTGGTCTCGGTCTCGGTAGTCGGAAGGAGCTGTCTGCGCCAAAACCGGCTCGATACCGGGAGTGGAGGTATGGTCTGTTCGGGCGGATACCAAAGCAGAGAGTGGTGCGCTTTGCTGTGAATTTGGGGGTCGGGAGGAGGTACAGGGCTGTCTGTAGACAGTCGTTCTGTACGTGGGTGCCTTGTCGTTTGGCAGGGTATCTGTGGGGTTACGGGATGAAACGGCCCTTCCATCAGTAGTGTGGTTGGGTGTACGCCCGTGGACTAGCCCCTGATGTGGGCTCTCGAGTCGCTTCTTGTGGCTGCAGACGGATGCATATGGACGGCAGTGGTTCTCTCTCGGACGGCTCAATTCTGCAGGAAAGGGTTCAATACCTGTAGGGTGTTTTGGGTGGTCGTCTGTGACTTGCATTTCGGATGTAGCATAGCGGTTCTTCCTTGACATCTAATCAACCGCGCATCCTAACCCTAACCGCCTAACCCTAACCCTAACCCCATTGCGGCATCTTTCGAGACCCTGGTCCAGACCCTTCGGAGTGCATTTGAAGCCAGAGCCGAGGCCCTGCGGGATCATGTTGGATCAGACTTTCCCCTCGTTAGAGGCAAGGTTGAGATCCTCTTGACTTCCTATGCTAAAGAACTCGAAAAAATCCACCTTCAAGCGGCTAGCAAGTCGCTTAAGGAAAAGGAGTTTAAAGAGGCAAAGCAGCAGAAAGCCTATGAAGCTCAGTTGGCACTCCAAGACCAAGGTAAATCCCTGCAACAAGCAGTTGGACAGATGGTTAAGGAGTCGCTCGCTAAGAGCACTTCGAAAGGTAAGCCCGCTCCTAAGCCCGTTAAGGGGAAGGGAAAAGGCAAAGCCAAATCGAGTGCTCACAAAGGGAAGAAGCTAGACAACAAGAAGCTGAAGGTCCAGCAAAAGGCCAAAGCTAAGTCTAAGCCCCTCGGCAAGAAGAATAAGTCCAAAGTCCCCAAGGGCAACTGGTCAGTACCTTCTAACTTTGATATAGCAAAGATAAGTACTTACCCAGCGGAATTCTTCAATGCATCCCTTTCAGAACGGACACTGTTCCTCGCAAGACATTCCACAATGGAATACATTGACTCTAGATCTTTTAATGATCAAGTTCATAACCTTTCGAATACAACTGTTCCTCCGCCTGTACAGAGAGTCATCTCTTACAATATGAAATTTATTCCTGCTCCTAACCCAAAAGCTGAGCTATGGAAGAATTCATATGCGGACTTCGTTCGAAGAATGAGATGGAAATGGGCTTTCCACAAGAGTACTAATACTAGGGACTTCAATCCGAAGTTCCATATTGTCTCTGAAGCTGAAGCACCTAAGGGCAATGCTACCTTTGAAAAAGGAATAAGCAAAGGCTATACCATCTTAGAATCTTTAATGAGTAAGAAGATCACTCGGCCAACTCAACCGTTGAGTGCCATTAAAACCCTTGATTTATTCTTAAAAGAAGAATCTTTACTTATCCTACCTACGGATACGAATATGGGAATGGCACTGGTACCAGTCGAGTGGTACTATAAAGAAGCCTTGAGACAACTGACCAATACGGCAGTTTATGAGGAAGTAGAAGAACCAGACTGGTCAGAAGACAGAGGATGGATTGAGGACACCATTTTTGAGCTTGGGGAGTCATTGACACCTCAGGAACGAAAGTGGCTACTTAAGAGATCCGATGTTGAAACATCTCTTCCTACCTTCAAGTTACTTCCTAAAGTACATAAGAGTCCTGTCCTAGGGAGACCTATTGTACCTAGCTTTGATACTTTCTATACGAATGCATCAATTTGGGTCGCTGAAAAGCTTAAGGACATTCTCAAGGATTATCCTTGGATCCTTAAGGACACGACAACTTTCTTACAAACCCTGCCAATGGAACATAATTCTATTGGATCACTAGACATCACAGAAGATGTCTGGTTGATTTCAGGAGACGTTGAAGCAATGTATCCAAGTATCCCAACCACATGGGGTCTGGAGTGCATTGCTAAAGTAATAAGACGCTCCTCTCTGCCACAACAGACCATAACACTAGTACTTAGCTTACTAGAAAAGATACTTCGTAGTAATTACTTCACCTTTATGGGAAAGTATTATCTACAAGTTCAAGGGACAGCTATGGGCACTGCATGTGCTCCCATATATGCTAACCTAGTCATGGCAGAGGCCGAATATACTGGCTCTACCCAGAGCAATTCGGTACAGGGATTGAACATAATTTACTATGGCAGATATCTGGATGATATCTTTGCAGTAGTCCGAGGAAACAAAGACACTCCGCAAAGATTCATTGACAGATTCGAAAGCGAACATAGTAACTTTAAGTTCACCTGGAATGTTTCTAACAGCTCTATGATCTTTTTGGATGTAGAAGTTCTAACTAACAAAGTTAAGAATAGCATACATCTAACCACAAAGACATATCAAAAGCCAATGAACGCATACCAGTATATACCATGGTCCTCGTATCATCCACTACATGTTAAGAAAGGATGGATTAAAGCTGAATTGCTTAGACATGTAAGGAACTGCTCTGAATTGAACAGCTTCTTAGAGATACGAAAGAAGTTCTACCTAAGACTACGTGCAAGAGGATATCCCCACGGATTCCTTAACAAAGTCTTCTTAACGGTTGATTATCAGAACACTCGTCCATTCACCTTAACAGGGAAGACAGAGCGTACTCTAACTGAGAAAGACAAGGTTAACAGTCTCATCTTTAAAAGTACATATAATCCCATATGGGATGGTACTAATATGAAGATGGTATGGGAGACGATTCTAACGTCTTGGGAAAGCTTAGACTTCCTCCCATCTAACACTAGAGTTATACATAGCCAAAGTAAACCTCCAACTCTAGGAGACTTGTTTAACCGTAAGAACAAAGAGACCATACAAAGGTTTAAGAATCAGATGCATACATCTTAACCATAAGCTATATATAAATACCATAATCTCGTAGGGAAATGGTATATATACGCTCAAAGGATAATGTATGTAACAATAACCACAAGGGTCCGATAGTATAGGTGGAAAGAAGGTCACTTCTGAAAACCAAAAACTTGAAGGTCCCGGGTTCGATTCACTGTTGGTGCGCTTTATTTTCAACATTATTTCTGCGTTGAGCCTTTATAGGCTTCGTAATCCGGGAGATATCCTTTAATTAGGGAAAGACTTTGTCTGAGTAATGTTGTAATAGAGACCCTTCTCAGTAGAACGCCGATGGTTGATCTGGGGTTAGCCTACCCCTTATCAAAGAAGTAATCGTCTCGATTAACATGTCTAATATGAAGACAGTCCTAAGAGCGGTCACCGGCTAGTAACTAGAAACCAATAAGAATACTTTTTTGCCTTTCTAACCTTTTTGTAATACTATTACAACTAAGGACTGTATCAGATTGCGCCATCTATTTTTTAGATGACGTGATCTATGACTAAGGAAAGACAATTAAGACATGAAAAACCTTTGAAGACCTTCACCCCACATCTCGGCTACCTGAACTCAATCAGATACCCGGTTCACTCTGTGGTACCCCCATCTCGGCTGTGGTTTTGACCCCCGAATGGTTTGCGGTGATCAGATATCCGCCGGCTACTTATGAGCCAAGGATTGCCAAGTCAGCTTAATGCATGCACCCCCCGAAAGGGAGATAGGACACATCAGCTGATACAGAGATACTAGGTCAACGGACTACTCTAAGAAAGAGGGTAGACCGATGCAAAGGCCGGTGGCGCTTAATAATGAGGTGATCACCTCACAGCCACCCAAGCCACATCATAGTTTGAGGGGACTCCCCCAAATTAAATACCCTTCTTTCACCTGTTGGGACATGTTCACTTCAACTTCTGGGGCACTATGCGCCACTGGAATGTCATGGAACCCCAAAGAAGCGCAACTCGAAAGGGATGCCCCAGCAGAAATCAGAGAAGACCCCGTAGGGGCAAAAAGGTATAAAGACGACGCCTGAAGAGTCCAGTTTTGAGGACGAAACAGTAAGCGCACCTGTAGCTACGTCTTACTTCGCCCCCTCGACTCGACTCCTTCAAGTCTCCTCAAGCTGTCAAGATCCCACCTTCTCACCTAACCCTAACCCTAACCCCGAAGAGCACAACCAAAGGCAAGGGATCGGCGAAGAAAGTCCGTACAACGGTCTCCAAATCGTCCGAGGCCAGAACGTCGAAAAGGAAGTAGGAAGGTGGAAGGAGCTACGAATTTCGAGGTTGAATGCTCGCAAACCCGTGGCCTCACTTGGCATTGTCATCATCGTTTACGAGATCTCAGCAACTCATCATCCATGGCCACCACCTCATTTCGACAGTTCGACCTCACCTCATCTCGCCTCATTTCGCCTTCCTCATTCCTGCCACTCAGCCGCCAGCCGCCTTCACCCTCGATCATCCAATCCCCTCCTCGACACAAGCCATCTGTTCGAAGTCTGCACCGTCTTCGACTTAACCTCCGACTTTTCCTGCGCTTTTCCTTACCTTGGCCTCTTACCTACCCGTTGCTCTTCTCGTCACTCTGCCTCGCCTTCGCTGCACGCCTTCCCCTTCGTTCGCTCTCCTTGGCATCGGCGGTCGGCTATTGCGGTCGGCTATTCTGCTTTTGCTTTCCTCTCCCTCTCGGCACTCTGCTCACTGCTTTACCTTCGCTCCGTTCAACCCGCATAAACCTCACCAATATGCTCTGACTCCTTGTCTCTCTCTCTTTGTCTCTTTGATACTGCGAAGGTATATTTGCCGCTCCGTCTCCTGCTCTGATATACACGTATCTTCTCATCTGGTCTTGCAGTCGATCTTCGCTTTTAATCTTACTCGCCAATCGTCACACCTTTGCATTTGCTCTCGGTCTGCTGTTGAGTGTTGCGGAGGTCAGTGCCGTGCCGCGTCGAGATGTGAGGTCAAACGTTTTGTCATTGTTAATGTCATCAACGCGGAGGCCAGTGCCGCGCCGATACCGAAAGCTGCAAGTATGTCCACCAACGCGGAGATCAGTGCCGCGCCGATGGCATGGAGAGCCGATGTGATGATGTTGGCCTCGATTGATACCATCGGTGCGGAGGTCAGTGCCGCGCCGATGAGGATGATGTTGGCCTCGATTGATACCATCGGTGCGAAGGTCAGTGCCGCGCCGATGAGGACGCCAGCATCAGGTAACGAAGGCGACGAATATCGACGCGGAGACGTGTGATGAGTGCTGCGTGATGAGTTCAAACAATGGCAAGAGAGTAAAGCGGATGTCAGCGATGGCCGGTAGATTGAGCGGAGAGGGGGAGGGGAAAACTAACCTTGAAGGCTGGGAGAGAGCACGGCTCAGAGAACACCAGCAGCATGGTCCCTGACCTGCAGCGTCCATAATGGCAGAAGAATGGAACTATGGACGGAGAGAGAACGAGCGAAAGAGCGATTAGTACGAAAGGTACGTGAGGGTAGGAGCAGGACGCCAGCTGCTAGCAGCGGATGGAGTGGGACACGCTCACCGTTCGTTAGGACTCCAGCGTTGCGCAAGGAACAGAATCAGAGGAGGGCACGGGTTATAGGTCTGCGAATGTAAGATGAAGAAGGCATGAATCATGATCAGCAATAGCTCTGGGAGTGGGACGGAGAAGTTCGACTCACGAGGAACGAGCAGGAGCGCAAGAAGACGCGCATGTAGTCCGTAACGAGGGCGGTTTGAGTCCGTACCGAGGATGAGTTGCGGGCGACGACTGATGAATGCAAAGAGGATGGAGGAAGATTGGGCGAGGATGAGTAATGATTGATGGTGCAACTCGTGATTAGGGGAGCGATGAACGAAGAGAGAAGTAACGTACCGCATATGCTTCATGCTTCATTCTTGAGACACAGTGCTTGGGTGTGGAACGCCCGCGAGACTAAGCTGAAGACGACATGGTGGCGCGGCACTATGTTTCACGTTGGGGGCGGACGGAGAGGAGGAGAAGGGGGGCGAAATGTAGATCTTCGCCCGCTAGGGGCGAAGCTTTCAAGTTTTCGCCCCGGGTCGAAGATTAGAATCGCCCTCACTATGATGGATGTCCGCAGAGTGCCGGCCCAGTGAATGCAATAGCTCGAACCAGAATCTAGACGCTCTGCGCTCTCGACTGGGCGTATCTACTCTCTCTGAGCCGGGCTTCTGACTTGACAAGCCAGTCCACAGAATTAAAACAAAAGGTTAAGAATTTTGTAGAGCGCACCACTATGATGGATGTCCGCAGAGTGCCGGCCCAGTGAATGCAATGACTCACATCAGGATCTAGACACTCTGTACTCTCGACTGCGCGTATCTACTCTCACTGAGCCGGGCTTTTGACTTGACAAGCCAGTCCACAGAATTAAAACAAAAGGTTAAGAATTTTGTAGAGCGCACCACTATGATGGATGCCCACAAGGTGCCGGCCCAGTGAATGCAATGACTCCCATCAGGATCCAGACACTCTGCGCTCTCGACTGAGCGTATCTACTCTCCCTGAGCCGGGCTTTTGACTTGACAAGCCAGTCCACAGAATTAAAACAAAAGGTTAAGAATTTTGTAGAGCGCACCACTATGATGGATGCCCACAAAGTGCCGGCCCAGTGAATGCAATGACTCCCATCAGGATCCAGACACTCTGCGCTCTCGACTGGGCGTATCTACTCTCCCTGAGCCGGGCTTTTGACTTGACAAGCCAGTCCACAGAATTAAAACAAAAGGTTAAGAATTTTGTAGAGCGCACCACTATGATGGATGCCCACAAAGTGCCGGCCCAGTGAATGCAATGACTCCCATCAGGATCCAGACACTCTGCGCTCTCGACTGGGCGTATCTACTCTCACTGCGCCGGGCTTTGACTTGGTAAGCCACACCACAGAATTAAAGCTAAAAGATGTTGATTTTTGTAGAGCGCACCACTACGATGGATGCCCACAAAGTGCCGGCCCAAAAAATTCAATGACTCCCATCAGGATCCAGACACTCTGCGCTCTCTGTACTCTCGATTGAGCGTATCCACTCTCACTGAGCCGGGCTTTTGACTTGACAAGCCAGTCCACAGAATTAAAATAAAAGGTTAAGAATTTTGTAGAGCGCACCACTATGATGGATGTCCGCAGAGTGCCGGCCCAGTGAATGCAATAGCTCACACCAGAATCTAGACGCTCTGCACTCTCGACTGGGCGTATCTACTCTCACTGAGCCGGGCTTTTGACTTGACAAGCCAGTCCACAGAATTAAAACAAAAGGTTAAGAATTTTGTAGAGCGCACCACTATGATGGATGCCCACAAGGTGCCGGCCCAGTGAATGCAATGACTCCCATCAGGATCCAGACACTCTGCGCTCTCGACTGGGCGTATCTACTCTCCCTGAGCCGGGCTTCTGACTTGACAAGCCAGTCCACAGAATTAAAACAAAAGGTTAAGAATTTTGTAGAGCGCACCACTATGATGGATGTCCGCAGAGTGCCGGCCCAGTGAATGCAATAGCTCACACCAGAAGCTAGACGCTCTGCACTCTCGACTGGGCGTATCTACTCTCACTGAGCCGGGCTTTTGACTTGACAAGCCAGTCCACAGAATTAAAACAAAAGGTTAAGAATTTTGTAGAGCGCACCACTATGATGGATGCCCACAAGGTGCCGGCCCAGTGAATGCAATGACTCCCATCAGGATCCAGACACTCTGCGCTCTCGACTGAGCGTATCTACTCTCCCTGAGCCGGGCTTTTGACTTGACAAGCCAGTCCACAGAATTAAAACAAAAGGTTAAGAATTTTGTAGAGCGCACCACTATGATGGATGCCCACAAAGTGCCGGCCCAGTGAATGCAATGACTCCCATCAGGATCCAGACACTCTGCGCTCTCGACTGGGCGTATCTACTCTCACTGCGCCGGGCTTTGACTTGGTAAGCCACACCACAGAATTAAAGCTGAAAGATGTTGATTTTTGTAGAGCGCACCACTACGATGGATGCCCACAAAGTGCCGGCCCAAAAAATGCAATGACTCCCATCAGGATCCAGACACTCTGCGCTCTCTGTACTCTCGATTGAGCGTATCCACTCTCACTGAGCCGGGCTTTTGACTTGACAAGCCAGTCCACAGAATTAAAACAAAAGGTTAAGAATTTTGTAGAGCGCACCACTATGATGGATGTCCGCAGAGTGCCGGCCCAGTGAATGCAATAGCTCACACCAGAATCTAGACGCTCTGCACTCTCGACTGGGCGTATCTACTCTCACTGAGCCGGCTTTTGACTTGACAAGCCAGTCCACAGAATTAAAACAAAAGGTTAAGAATTTTGTAGAGCGCACCACTATGATGGATGCCCACAAGGTGCCGGCCCAGTGAATGCAATGACTCCCATCAGGATCCAGACACTCTGCGCTCTCGACTGGGCGTATCTACTCTCCCTGAGCCGGGCTTCTGACTTGACAAGCCAGTCCACAGAATTAAAACAAAAGGTTAAGAATTTTGTAGAGCGCACCACTATGATGGATGTCCGCAGAGTGCCGGCCCAGTGAATGCAACAGCTCACATCAGAATCTAGACACTCTGTACTCTCGATGAAGCGTATCCACTCTCACTGAGCCGGGCTTTTGACTTGACAAGCCAGTCCACAGAATTTAAACAAAAGGTTAAGAATTTTGTAGAGCGCACCACTATGATGGATGCCCACAAAGTGCCGGCCCAGTGAATGCAATGACTCACATCAGGATCTAGACACTCTTTACTGTCGACTGGACGTATCTATCCTCGCTGGGCCGGGCTTTGACTTGGTAAAAAAGGCCGCGGAATTAAACCAAAAAGGTCTGGATTTTTTGTAAAACGCATCACTATGATGGATGTCCGCAGAGTGCTGGCCCAGTGAATGCAATGACTCACATTAGGATCTAGACGCTCTGCGCTCTCGACTGGGCGTATCTACTCTCATTGAGCCGGGCTTTTGACTTGACAAGCCAGTCCACAGAATTTAAACAAAAGGTTAAGAATTTTGTAGAGCGCACCACTATGATGGATGTCCGCAGAGTGCCGGCCCAGTGAATGCAATAGCTCACACCAGAATCTAGACGCTCTAAACATTCGACTGAACGTATCTACTCTCACTGAGCCGGGCTTTTGACTTGACAAGCCAGTCCACAGAATTAAAATAAATGGTTAAGAATTTTTTAGAGCGCACCACTATGATGGATGTCCGCAGAGTGCCGGCCCAGTGAATGCAATAGCCCACACCAGAATCTAGACGCTCTGCACACTCGACTGAGCGTATTCACTCTCCCTGAGCCGGGCTTTTGACTTGACAAGCCAGTCCACAGAACTAAAACAAAAGGTTAAGAATTTTGTAGAGCGCAACCACTATGATAGTGACCTTGACTGAAGATCAAGAGTCTTCCCCAGACTTCTGTGACCCTCGAAAAAAGACTAGAAGCGCAGTGAATCAGCCACTTGTGCGAGGCAACATCAGGGTGGCTACGCCACCCTTCAATTGCCCCGAGAACTGACTATGGACTATGGTCTGTGATGCTTGGTGGTAATTCTGTACTTGCTGTGGTAACTGGTGATGCATTGACAATTGTCTTTCTTGTCGGGACGACGAGGCCTGCAGTAAGAAAAACCAAGGACAAAAAAAAAAAGTAAAAAAAAAAAAACGACACCTCTGTGTGAATACACTTGTGGATGTGAATGTATTCACCATAACTTGCAGAAGAAGCAACATCAGGGTGGCTGCGCCACCCTTCAATTGCCCCCGAGAAGTGATTGTGATGCTTTGTATTTCTGATTTTGCTCTCGTAGTCTCGTCACTGGTGGTTCTTTGTGCGATTTCACCCTTGTCGGGCCGACAAGGTCGGCCATGAGAAAACCAAAAAAAAAAAAAAAAAAAAAAAAAAAACCGACACCTCTGATGGGTGTGGATGCATCCACCACAACTTCTTTCTACACATCATAAACGACAAACATGACGTGACAGTAGGATACCTCTTCCAATCGCCTTGCTTTCACACTTCTCTGTCTAGAAATTGAATGTGTTGGTGAAGATATTTGCTTGCTGTGAAGTTCACCCAGGTGTTGTGAGTGGTGAGCGGTGAGTGGTGCTGCGCTTGCAGACCTCGGAGCCTTAATTTTCATAGAACCACAACTTGAACCAAAACTTTTGCCTGTGGATGCATTCACCATAACACCTTTGCTCACAACACAAGGCAGTCTGAAATTCGGCATGGTGCTACTCTCTGTGCATATGAAGCCTGAGCACCTGTCCACATCGAAAAAAAAAATGTTTGGTGAAGAGTTAGTAATTAGTATTGCTATCCATTTTGATTTGTTGCTGAAGATGTGTGGTGGGAGAGTTATCGTTGCGCAACGACAGTTGAAGCTGGGCCGAGGAAGGCCCCCTCCCAACGGCAACGACACAACATTGGGATACTGGGATGGGAAGGAAACAACAAAACAAAGCGAAAGTTTGGGACAGTAACAGGACGGCCAAGCTTGAAAGATTCAGTTAATGCCGGAAACACGGTTCATCGAAAGAAAAAGGTAGTCAGTAAGAAATTGTCGTGAATGAGCCTCGGCCGAGGTCTGAAAACGGGTTCTATAACCCCAAACTATAAGTCTGGGGAAAAGTCTAAAAGTCCAACACTGCTTGTCTGCTTTCAAATGTCACACTATTGGACTATCAGTCAGACTTATTGCCCAATAGTCACAAAAATGCTTAGACTTCTTTGGAATTTTGGTTCAACACTCAGTCACTCACACCGCTGAGCGACTATGTGACTATAAGTCTGTTCTTTTGTGACCTAAAGTCGAAATTGCGGCTGAAATTTGTAGAAACGGTATTTTGAAAATGACCAAGGAAATTGGCGTTTTGGACTTTGACTTTTGAGTCACAACATTTAGACTTTCAGTCATAAAAGTCCCAATAAAGTCACTACCATTTGCGCCAAAACGTTGGATCAGACTTTTAGTCTGACTTTGTGACTGAAGTCTAGGCTTGGACTTGGACTTTTGAACTTCTGGGAATATTAGACTCGGACTTGGACATTCTAAAATCGAAAAATGTTAGACTTTTAGTCCATGCCGACCACTAACCAGTAACCACTGGTGGCTGGTGCGGCGTGAAAAGTAGAGTTCCGGTTAAACCAATGCGCCAGTATGTAGTGGTGTAGCGAGCGCTGTTAAGCTTTTCTTCCATCTTCCGGTCTTGGCTACCACGATTCACGAACCCCAGTACCCCACCCTCACACGTAAGTACGTATGTAGTGCACAAGGACCTGTCCCTTTGGTCTGCGCTTCTTGTCCGTCGATCAGGTTCCTCTCGATGCGGCATTTGCCGACGTTATGCCTACACAGTACACTCACCCGCGGTTACCTTAAAGAGGCGAGGTTGACCTGCTCCTTCTTTCCAGATCAGACGACCTCTCTCCATTCCTCCCTCTTATTTCTCCAGATTCCTATCTCTTTCAGCGTTCAGCCCGTGGACATTCACCATTCATAACAAGACACCATGCGCGATCATCTTCATCTTGCTATTATTGCCCTTGCTTGCACTACTTTCCTCGGGGGCACAACTGCCCGCGCCAGCTCCGTAGAAGACTTTTCGTCTTCCGACAATGCCCCGCTCGCCGCCGCTCGGCCCATCATGCGTCAAGACATCGACTTCGACTTCATGTTTGGCAAGAAGTGCAGAACGAACGACGACTGCCCGATCAAATACTGCCGATCCGGAGTCTGCGCGCTCGCCCCCGCTCAGTGGATCTGTGTCTCCGACGACATGTGCTACTCAAAACGCTGCACTGTCGAAGCATGTGAGCGGGTCGGATGCACCTACACGCTGTGCGAGCCCGTACTACCTCTGGGCAAGTGCCGTGACTCGGCCGACTGCCAGATCGAGGAGAATGCCGTGTGCGACAAGAAGGACAACAGATGCAAGGCTACCAGTGGACATATGTGCACAAAGAACAAGCAGTGCCTGTCAGGCAAGTGCCGCAGCAGCAGGTGCATCGGCTAGACGACATGACGCAGCCGGATGATAGGCAACCCGTTGGAGGAGTGCCGAGCGAGTACGCCGGTGTTGACTGTTGGTTCAGATAGGGTGCGATGAATGTGGTGGGAGTGATGCACTCGATTTCCAACCTTGCTGCACTTGCCCCTAGTCTTTCAACTTCGATCGTGATCAGACAAATCAACGAGCCACGCCGCTAACTCCTCTTCCATGTCTGAGTGGTGACAAATCTGGAATGTGTGCTGATGTATGCCAGTCGGCTCGATGGGAAGGGATTTAAACTGATGGAGCTGTGGCACGAAGTCTTCTAGGTATTTGAGCCAACGCTTCCGACCTCTCTCCCTTCAGAATATTCACATCCTGACTTTCCTCGTCCCTCCTCCTAATCATTCTTGTTCACTGATACTTTCTCTCTTCAGTGTTTGCTTTACATCCAGTACCGACATCTGCAGCAAGTTTGCTTCTTCAAAGTTCTACTGTTCAAACTTTATTTGGCTCCCTCGTCTTGCTCAAATGTCCCATCCACTCCTCTCGAAACGACGCACTGATCACGATTTCGAACACCGCAAAGGCAAAGGTGAGTCGACCGTTCACCTCCTTGCAGCCGGCTGCATTGGCGAAATCATTGACATGTCCTCATTCCGTGGCAGTGATTGTCTATGCGTCGTCTTACATTCCTTCCTCTCCCCTCATGATACGCAGGGCTTCTCTCCCAACTTCAACTGGTTCCCTCATCCCACGCCTTGTCAGTACAAGCGCACGCACCCGTGACCTGTTGGTGAGTACAACACAGAATCTCGCGAATGCTTGGATGGCATTTCTGACTCGACAATACTCCCGGATCCCATATCACACCCCGTCTCTGCATGCTCCTCTTCAGACATGATCATCGTACACTTGCACCATGGATCTCGATCTTTCCCTTCTGAGCAGCGGAGAATATGATAGGAGCTTCGCCTGTCGAATGGATCGAAGGCACCAGGTGCGGTATCGTCGCGCGATGGACGGATTCTGGACGATGACACAATTTGACGCGCACGGATCAGTCCATCCAGCCATAGCTGCTGCTTCCCTCGGCGCTGCGGACTTCGGGCGACCCTCGCTGCTGGACAAAGTTACAGTTGAAGTAAAGCCTTGGAAGCAGTTCAAGAGCGGGCAGAAGGGTGAGTCTTATACCGATCACACACCGAATGTGTTAGGTCTTGCTTTGAAGATACAGAATTCATCGCGCAGTTGCACGTGGCAGCCGCTAAAGGACTCGATTCCTCCTCGTCATCGCCCGCAGGACATTCACATTCGCGGTGGTATACACGCTCGCGACTGAGCCGTTCGCTCCAAATTCGCCGACGGCCACCTATGCCGACGCCATTGGACGAGTCAAGCGCCACGACACCACCTACACTGTGTTCCTGGAACCCCTTCGCTTCCTTAAGTATCCGCCTCGGAGCGATATGACCGACCCGTCAGAAGCACTCCTGCCTTTGCCACCCAGCGCCCGCCCCACCCTGCGGGCACACGAGCCTGCCGCTGTTTGCTTTCTCGACGGCCAGACCTGGATAGTAGGGCGCCGGCGAGGCACTGAGCTGGGTTGGGTTGGTTCGAAGAGGCGCGAGGCTGAACAGAACATCAACCTCGACAGGCATCGGCGCGATTGCAGAAGACTTGGGAGGGGTTCGATCGGAACGGCACGTCAAGCGGGATAAACGGAGACCAGCAAGCATAGCGGACGGTCAGGCCAAGTGGGAGGACGAGATCAGGTCTGCGCCGGAATCAGGTGGGAGTCATTACTTCTTGTCTGACACTTCCCTTCCGCGCTGTGAGCTTCCTGTCTGATAGCGATGACACGGTCAACGTCGGACGTGGGAGCAACTGCCGGCGAGTCACCGGACACCGACTGGAGAGTTCTAGGGAGACGGAACGAACCTGGAGCATTCACAACCGCCGAGGCTGTTGCAGAGCTCAAGAAGTCGCATTTCATATCTTAGCTCACGCTGTTACGGACAGACTAATGCCACCTTTTCCCTTATTCCAGGATGATGCGGGAGTCTTTCAGTATCGGACCATGTATGTAAATGCGTGTACCGCACGACAGTATCATGGCTCAACGTATCTGGGTCATCAACAGAAAGGCGAAGTTGTACGAGATAAGAAATTTGACTAATTCAATCGCCTGTCTGCAACTCTGTCACGCCTGACCACCGTTTGACGAAGGCAGATTGTGCTTCAGAACCCCCATAATCTCAAGAACTTTTCCAAGCGGCGCGCAGTTTATTCTCGTCTTCGTAACGAGTAATAGTAAAAGTGCGGCCCTGTGGGCCGCGAACCCTTCCACTCTCCACCATCAATCAATCTCGCATCATTCCCAAGTTCAAATCACGCGTCAAGACAGTTCGCAAGTTGTGAGGTGCAGCCGTGCAGGATAACAACGCACAGTGAGTCTATTCGGTACATTCGCTGCTGAATAGCTACATGCTGACAGCCTTCTTCCTTCACGCAGTCATAGAACGATTGGAAGCTCGATGCCGCTCCCCCTCGCCCGCCCTCCCCTCTTGCGTCCGGCCGTTGCTCCCTCGAGCCCCCCTCCCTCCTTCCCTCGTACGCGCTCCGGCTTTTCGCTTGCGCCCGGCGGCTGGCTCTCCTTCGCGCCCGCTCCGCCCCGTCTACGCTCGCGCCTGCCCCGCTCTCCCGCGCCCGCTCCGTCGCGTCCGCGCTCGCGCCTGCCCCGCTCTTCCCCGTCTACGCTCGCGCCTGCCCTGCTCTCCCGCGCCCGCTCCGTCGCGTCTCGCGCCTGCCCCGCTCTCCCGCACCCGTGCCTGCTCCCTCGCGTCTGCGCTCAGTGAGTCTTCGTTCATACACAACACGCAAGTTAAATTACGATCGCTGACATATATCTATTTCTCCAGTGCAGAAGAACATCTTATTCTGTCCACCAACGACATTTCCGACAACAACAACATCATCCTCACCACCATCGTCATCACCACCACCGCCACACCAACACAATCTGCACACCCAACATCACCTCGACCACCACCACCATCCCACGACCACCAACACCACTGCGACCACCATCATCCCCACCTCGCCCACCACCACCATCACCATCGCAGCACAACCACCACCACCCCGTCAACCACAACCACCACCACCACCACCAACACACAATGAGTGAGTGCATAATCATGTTCATGTATTGCATAGAGGGGAAAGACAGCTGACACATTATTTCTTCTTCCACTTTTTGTAAGCAGCATCGGCAAGGTGGGTGAGTCTCACCCATTCCTCCCTCTGCTTGCGTTCTTTTGCTCGAGCCTTACCCTGCTTCTTTTTCTGATTTCGCAGGGTTCGGGCAGAGGCAGTCGGGATGGGGGAGGAGGATCGGAGGTGCTGATGTGAGGGAAGCGAGGGAAGGGGTTGGAGGAGGCGGAGTGGGAAGGGCAGTGGGGTTGGACGCCAGTGCCGGGGTGAGGGTCGGGAGGTGTTGGGCGACAGGGGGAGAGACTGTGTGGTGGGTGGTCGGTGTAGGAGAGAGGGACGGGAGGGTGGTTGGGTCGCAGGAGAAGGTGTGGGAAGGGAAGGAGTGCTGGACGTTGATCCCAGGGTGGGGATCGGGGGTTGGCAGAGGACAGGGAGAGGGGATATGTGCTGGGTGCTGGGTTGGGGGAGAGGGGCGGAACCGCGGTGGGAGGATGGTGCGGAGCCGGGCTGGCATTGTGGGACGTGGCGAGGTTCGGAACAGTGTGGGACGGGGCGGGTGTGATGAAGGCAGGCTGGATGGAACCCTCCGCGGCTGGGACATATGGGGAGGGGGGTTGGTGATCGAAGGTAGGGTCCTCTCCTTCGAACGGCGGAGGAGAGCGACGCGGCGCAAGACGGGCAGCAACGTTGGCGACCGCTGCCCGCACGGTCGAGCGCAACTGAGCGTTCCCCGCCACCTCAGCGCGCTTCCGAGCGTGTTCTTCTTTCTCCCGGAGTGCCTCGGTCCGCGATCGTGCTTCCCCCTTTCGCGCGCGCACGTAGCTGGCACCCTCGCGCTTCGCCAAATCCAATATACGTTCGTAATATTTCAACATGTGTCCATACCAACGGTGCTCTTCAGACGCCAGGGCAATGGCACTGGTAAAATCCTCCCGTTCTTCAATGCAGTCGTATGCGGCGTTCGCGTCTGCTGAGTATTGTGAAGGGAGAGGCGCAGCATAGCATCGATCTGGATGGATATGCCCCATGAAACGGCGATGGTGAGGCTTGAGCGAAGAAAAGTTCAAGGTCAAGGGGACCTGAAGCAAGGCAAGAGCATTGCAGAGCTTCGTGTCTAAAAAAACGTAAAGAGTCAGTAACGACCCACGGAGAATCGAATCAAAGATTGAATTTGAACACACTGACCCTCGAGACCGAAAGGAGATGCGGGAGGACCCCTCACAGCGACCTCGTCGTCCGAGTCGGAATCAATGACGATGGGATGGGCGGCGGAATGGCGCGAAAACGTCGCCATCGTCGAACAACTCGTTCAGGCTTCTGGCTTCAGGCAGCAGAAGTTGTGGAAGAGCTGGACTCTTATAAGCATTCAGGCTCCCGAAAATCTGCTCAAAACCGGTAAACCTTTCTTCTCACTACCCCACATGAAACAAAGAGGCGCAATAGACAGCAAGAAGTGGCTCTCAATTTAAAGATTTGCGTCCCGACAGGAATGATGGCACACCATGGCCGGAGACACGGAAAGCAAATGCCCCACACTCCACACTCCACAGTTTACCCTTCACAGTAAATGCTTCACACACGAAAGGCCAAAATTCAAAATTTACCCAGCACATAGAGGAAATGATAACACATAATCTGAACCATTTGATGAGAACAGCATTGAGCATGAACATGGGAAGATCAGAATTTTGCGCCAGCATGCTGACAGAGAAACATAAGCATAGACGGTCAAACGTGATGACCGTACTATCGTGCACGGGAAAGAGTAGAGAATGAGGAGAGAGGTTGGAAACTTGAGATGGGATCACTGAGTAGCTTTTGCCCTTACCCTTACCACCGCGAGTGGCAGGCTGTGGAGTAGGAGTAGAGGGAGGAGGTGGGGGAGGAGGGAAAGGACCACCGCTGGGAGTGCTGGGGTCGTCTGGCAAAGCACTTCCACTGGCCTCAGCCTGGTTGTCGTCAACGACATTGGTCGTACTTCCCTTGCGGACGAACTTGCGCTTCTTGGGAGAGGGAGTGGAGGACGTCGCATCCGAGGCTGTCGACATAGGGAGAAAGGTGATGGACTCCGCGGCGATGTGGAAGAGGCGAGTCACGTCGTTCTGGGAGTGAATGATGCCGCGAACGTGAAGAAGACCGCCGACGCGAAGGGGAGGAGCCTTGTCCCAGCGTCGTCCGGGCCTCAAGACGACACCGTTCTGCGCCTGACGCCGAGAGGTCTGGGAGATCGGAGAGGAAGATCATTCAGCCACGTACAGCGAGAGATAATGCAGCACCGGCAAGTCATAACTCACACGACGATCAAACTCCACCATGCGGACGACAGCCTTGTTCGCCGCGGGATCGAACTCCAAGACGACACAAAGAACGCAGACCGTGGGCCACGCGGGCTCGAAGGCGTCGGGAAGGTCGCCGTCGGCGCGGAGGACGCGAGAGTAGGAGTCGATGTAGAGGAAGGGATTCGCGGTGGGGATCCAAGTGCCTGGGTGTGGAGGAGGCTCGGGCGTCAGCGTATGGTAAAGGCGGGACAAACGGACGTGGCAACTCACCGGACACCTGCCAGACCTCATCGACGCCGGGTGGGTCACCTTCTGTGTACAGCAAAGCGGTAGCGTCGACCGGATCGCCCTCCATCATGGCGTGCTGGCACTCGATGTCGTAGTAGTTGCTGTTGCCACGGCGCTTGACGGTGTCGACGTTGATGAGGCCGACAATCGTGGTGGAGCACGCCGCGTCCATAGTTGCGGAAGGAGTGACTGTTGCCATAATGAAGAAGAGAAGGAGTGCGGGGAGAGTGTCTTGAGAAGAATCAGGGAGGAAGTGGAGTGCGAGGAAGTCGCGAGGGTGTCAGGAAAGGATGTTGAGAACGCTCGTGGTCAGAACGATGAAGCGCACCTTCGTTTTATACCCTCATTGGCATTCAGTCTTCCGTTTGCGAAACCAACTCCGGATAGACAATGTTGTTGACAATGTGTGCGGCAGGGGCGTCCGGCGCTCCCTCTGCCAAAAGCGCAACACAATCGACACGGTTCCTGCATCTCGAAACACTCGCGTAGCGCTGACCGTGCGCAAAAATTGGCACTCTCGCATCCACGACCGCACGATCCAGAGTTGCTCCTTGGCAGCCATTGAACGTCAGCGCGTACGCCAAGCGAACCGGAACTTGCTTTCGCACCACCGTAAACGGGAATCCGGTGGGCTGAAACTCAAACGTAATCCGCGGTAGCGTAAAGGACTGCCTGGTGTCGAGGAGGCGAATAACGACCACACGCGGGGCGATCTTGAGGACCATTCCCTTGGCGTTTTTGACCAAGCCTTTCTCCGCACAGAGGTTGCGCATAACCAAGCACAGTGCCCCGACTTTCAACCTGATCTCGTGGGCGGGAACCCCGGAAGATGTCAGCTCGTTCAGCACTTCTGGGGATGCCAACGGTACGTCATCCTCTGCCAGACCATCCTCACCCTTCAGATGGTCAAAGCTGTTGTACGTGCCCACTCGGCCAGGCAGACGGTCGAGAACGCCCTCGTTAAATGCTGAGACATCCACGTTGAAGGGCGACAGGAAGGCTCTTCGGGCTGCAACGGTGGCGTTATCCAGGACCTCGACCGGGAATAGAAATTCGCGCGCCTCGGAGAGTGATGTCGTGCACCGAAAGAAAGAGGAGAGGTCGATATCTGCTGACGTACCGTCTTCCCCGACGGCATCGACCCATTCTGAGAATTCGGGATCGGCGCCAGTACGTACGGGCTGGTGCAACTCATGCAGCTTGAAGAGGGGGAAGATAGGCGATGCACGAAACGAATTGGCCAAGACATCGGCTTTGCCGCCACCACGAACTATCGGAGCAGTCTGTCGCGGGTCCCCAATCGCAACGATGGGTTTGCCTCCAAAGGGGTCGTCCTTTGCCATAACGCCACGGAGAAGCTCGTCTATCGCTTCAATCACGGACCTGTGCAAGGCCCAAATTTCGTCGATGATGAAAAAGTGGCACTCTCTCAAGTATGCGGCCCGGCGTCCATCGAGGGCGACTGTTGATGAGAGAGGCATACCATCATCGGCATCTTTGACCGGAATGCCAAACAGTCTGTGTGCGGTAGAACCGCGATCGAAGGCAGAAGCGCAGAGGCCCGTCGCCCCAGAAACCCCCACAACCATCTCCAACGATCTGAAGTGATTCACGATCGCATGGATGACAAACGTCTTCCCCCTTCCCGCCTTTCCCTGAATCAAATGCAGCTTACCCTCTCCTTCTTGCGTCACTGCTTCCAGAAGAGTAGCATATAGCGCTGCCTGCTCTGGGTTAAATGCTCCTCTTGCGTGATCGGCAGCCACACGCATCGCACGCCGCTGTGGCGCGAAGTGAGACAGTTCCGCCTCCACTTCTGCAGGTCGCACCTGGGCCCGAGGCAAACCATGCACCGCAGGATCACAGCCCATTTCATCCAAAGTGTTGGAGATACTCCGCAGTCCCGCATCACAGGCCTGCTGCGTCTCAAGCGTGGATGGTTCCGTACCGAGGGTCCGGGGCAAAAAGTCCCGCGACAGCGGAAGTCGGAATTCGTCCCACAGTCGGGTGGCGATGGCGCCATCGAGGACCAAAATGGAGAACAGGAACCGCAGCTCTGAGGGAGGCTGAAACAGTTCCACAGCCTCCCGCATCGCCAAAGTGGCCTCCGATCCGTGCTCAAAGAGACCAAGCTCGACTGCGGCAGCTTGGAACGTGTCATGGACTACCTGGTTTGGTGTCCCCAGAGCCGTAGTCTTGAGATCCTTCCAGCTTTGAGCGGCGCGGTGAAGTAGCAGTTGACGGAGATAGAAGACCTCTCCAGATCCCGGTCTCACACTTTTGATGCGTGCGATACACATACCACGCTGACGCCTCCTGATGATCTTGGGCTTGAAAGACATCCCTGGCTCCGTACGCTCCAGCTCCCCGCCCACAGGGAGTGGGCCGTCCCCGCAAGCTGCTCCCTTGTGGCAGACAGGGATGTGACGGCCTCCCAGTATGCAGTATACGTATTCTCAGCATAAGATGCTGGTCGTAGAAAGTACCGAATGAGCTTGCTGGCCTCAGATCCGATCCCGCTGCGACCGCGAAATTGAGCAGTGTTCTGCCCTGGAAGATGCACCCCAGACGATCGACTGTCGGCTCTTTGGTGCATAGAGTAAACCCATATAGCCGCCAGGCCGCCTCGGTTGCGGATATGTACCGGGCCCTTTGAAACTCATCCGCCGCCGCTAAAGCGGCATCCTCGTAAGCATCCTCGCTGGCCTCTTCGGTCGGACGGAGCCGGAACTCGCAATAGTCCGGACCCTTGTTGATGTACTTGAAGATGTAAACAAAGGTGTCGAGGGAAAGGGCAAAATCGATGTGCGCGTGACCTTCCCAAGCCAAGAGTAGAGCCGGAGAATACTGTGCGATCATACGATCCCCCTCATTTCGTCGGCGATAGATCAACCTATGTGAGGCTGGGTCAACCGTTGTCGCTGCAGCGAGGGGCTGCGGAAAGCCGTAGATGCACTTGCCATCTCGAAAACATCGCGAGGTGGAGTTGGGCTCCCCATTCGCGCGAATCAAGTGCTCGTTTGAGTGCACCATGAATCGCAGCACTAATTCCCGTAACCTGGGTTCACTGTTCGGAGGAACCTCTCCAGAAGCAATTTTGTCGATGCAAGACACGGGGCACTCTGGGTGTAACTGGGTAAAGGAAAATAGATGTTAGCATGAGCCATGAAAAACCCTGGAATCTAGCTTCATCCTGAACAGCTAACACACTTACCGCAAACACTATATGCGCATGTGGAAGCCCCCGTTTCTGAAACTCAATGACCCGAATGACGTAGGTGGGTTTGCCGTATTCCTTCTTGAACATCGCCATGACGCGGCTCAATCGAGCTCGGAATACGCGAATGGTGAGATGTGGCGCGTCCGTGGCGGTTTGACCTTGGCGCAGAACTTCAATAAGCTCAGGCCATTGAGGATTTGTGGTGAGGGTCAACATCCCGTGCGGCCTGCCGAACCTGCGTGCAAGCTCCAACGCATCTCCGACCTGCTCCGCTCGGTAGGCCTTGGAACCGATGAAGGAGGACGGCAATGACGCATGAACGCTGCCAGGATCCTCGCCATTGTTACCGGCAGTGCCATCTTCGGAAAGCTCGTGGGAGGGGGGGATCCTTCGCCTCTGCGCGGTCACCATGGAAGACGCCACAAAGTCCAGGCGGCGTTCTTCGATGCGGGTGAGCATGTCCACGACATAAAGATTGGCCAAGCGCCACATCGACTGGAACCTGGCTTCCGTCATCAACCTGTATTTGAAATACTGCTGCTGCTTCCACCCGTCCACCGGCCAGCCTGGAGTGCCGTGAGGGAAAAGGAGGGGGTATGAGAGCGGCTCGTACAGCTCAGAAGACGTGTTGAGCCGTACAGCCCCGTCGGTTTCGAACGTGTTGACGTATACACTCCGAGGGGTAGTCCGTGTGCCGGCCCCGTACTGCAAGACAGCGGCGATTTCTCTGGCCGGACCCTGCACGCTGAGCTCCAAAGTGGCATTTTGGAGAGGCGCCACTTCGGCAAATTCGCGAAAACGTTGCAGCAGGGGATTGTGCTGCTCAATCTCTTGTCTGACGGCCGGCATCCAATGCTGGGGGATGCCCGGCACAACCTGTGAGTCAAGCCCTGCGGTGTTGTACAGGTACATGTGCAGCGGGTTTGAGGCCCTTTCGAGCGGCAGCATGCGCTGATACACATAGCCCTCGATGGCGAAGGCTGGCGGGCCATTGGACGGAAACTGAATCCGAGATCCAGAATAGGCATGCACCGCAAAGTGAAAGACCTGATTCAGCGCCAGAGAGGCAGGGCCGAACCCATCCTGGCCCTGAAGGGCAGCTAGGACCGGTGGCAGGTCAGGCAAAGGCGCGAGGACCCTGGCGCCACGCTGGCAGCAGAAGCTGACATCCTCATAGTCAAGGAGAACCGCGGTACAGTATATGCACGACGGCAGCCATATCGCTCTGAAAGTGGAGCCGGTTTCTTCTAACCGCCGTTGAAGAGCCTCCACATTGTTCCACCAAGCCCCGTCATCATCTGCGGTAGCTGATGAGGCTAGAGTAGACTGCTGCACAGCCGCAGCCACAGGATGTGGGAGAGGGGCCTGGCCCGGCCGGGGGGCGGATTGTACCCCACTGGCCTCGCCAACATGATCCGCAGATGAAGATGGCCGCTCCTCGGCAGCCCTCTGTGCCAAGGGTGGATTTTGTGCTGCGTTTGCCCGCCTGCGCGCTGCTGCGGCGCGACGGACAGCACGAACGCGCTCCGATGCTGCTGCGGTCTGGGACCGAGTGCGCGGCATCTAAACAGACCACGTGTAGCGTGGTATGGAAAGGATACAACCACAACCACAAATGGAAAGAAAATACAGTGGCTAACACAGGTCACAGAAAGAGGGCAGGAGCAAAGAGGCACGTTCGTAAGCTAATCGAAGCGCAGGGAGTACGCACGTAATGCGTTACGCAGGGGAGAAAACCTCGCCACGGTGCCTGAAGCGACCACAGCTTGGGGCGCGCACCGAGAACTGAATCTCAGCTTGCACAAAATCCTTTGCCACGATGCGTAACGCAATCACAGCTCAGGGCACGCACCGAGAACTTAATCCCAGCTTGCGCAAAACCAACTCGCCACTGGCACAGAAGTGCCGACAGCTCGTTGACGGCTTGCTAGAGCACTGGGTGCCAGCTTGCCACAATAGCGGACTACCTTTGCCACGAACTTAATCACAGCTCAGGGAACTTGCCACGACAGAAGTCACAGCTTGCTCAAAAGTCCGCTGAGGGGAAGAAGATGGGAAAGACAGGGAAGAAAGGCTGGCCTTTTATGCCTTTCGGTGTGATGAGAATCGGAAACGAACTCGGATAGTTTGAGAAAACAGTACGCGGGGAACTTCCCAAAATTTAGATCCCGTCAGGACTCAGGCACAAACCGCGTTCCGGTAGAACATGCAGGAACGCAGAAAGCGTGAGTGCGTGACCGCGTGAAACAAAACAAAAAGCCAACAGGTAGAAAGCGTTGTGAAATTAAAGGTGTGTAAGATGCATCTACAGTCTACGCAGATGGAATGGAGGTGGATTGATTGGGGGGTCCGGGGGGGTAACCCCCCGGCGCATCCGATTAACTCATATATAACGTATATATGAATTTTCAGTGTCTTTACAGTAGAGGCGGGGGTCCGGGGGGTCCCCCCGGCGCATCAGATGATATAGATATGGTGTCTTCCGGACTTCTGGTGCCTGGTAAGTGGTAGGTTGATCATGGAGGAGGGAAACTGAGGGAGGTGTCATCACAGTAGTGGGCATTTGTGCGAGCTGTGAAAAGGTCATTCAGAACCGCGTGAAGAGCGAAGAGTTGTGGGGTAATAAAAGTGGAAAAAAAAAAAAAAAAAAAAAAAAAAAAAAAAAAACCCCAAGGGGGAGGGGACGCGACGCGCGCGGGAAGGGGACTCAGTACTATGGCCTCAGCGCTCAGTATTCAGCCTTCAGGCCTCAGGCCTCAGGAGCTGACGATAAGGGAGTGAATAATGGAGGGTGTGTCGCCGGGGCTGAATGGAAGCGGGAAGAGAGGCGAAACAGGGAGAAAAGCAGCTACACACTTGAGAAAGAGAAGGTTCCGAAGTTCCGGGAACCCCCGATACGAACGGGATCCAGTCCGCACTCATGGCTTCTCTCGGCCGACTAATGCACGGGGGTCGTCGTGCATGAGATTTGCCACCGTTAGAGCTATGTATGTGTTAGATAACTGGGCCTTCTCTTCATTGCTTAGCTTCTCCAAGTAGCTCGCTCGCGTCCTCAAACATCCATGGACATACGTCCAAGATGGACCAGTGCAGACGATTCGTCGTCGCGAATTCAGATCCCACCTCTCGCGGAAGATCAACGTCCTACTCCGCACAGTCTTTGACCCAAGCATGCATCACGTCCCAGGTGACGATGTCCTCTCCGTCATCTCCGCGTAACCCTGATACTTCCCCAACCTGCTCGGCAGGTGGAAACGAATTCGTCGAGGATTTTCAATCCTCTGGATGTAGAAGAGCTTGGCTATGTCTCAGCGTGACGGGGTCATCGTCTTCGGGACCGCAGTGGATGTGACCGAAGGCCGCACGGCCGTCGAAGTGTTCTGCCCAGACCGGTACTGTCCGAGCAAACTCGAAGCCGACCAAGCCAGCAATCTCATGCGTGTCTGGGTCGATTATAGTGCTGTGCAGGTCTGGAGAAGGGGAAGTTCTGTCAGATATCTCATCGCGGATAAGTACCATCGACGTTTGAGAGAGGACTCACCGAAGTCACCTTGCACAAAGACGGGACGAGCTGAGTGTCCAGCCTCCTCTTCGGCATCTCGTAGCACGCAATCCAGGCCCTTTTCATCGTCAGTTGCAACGAAGCCGATCAGCCAAGTTCAGCGAGTGGGAAGTTATTCGCATCCTCGTCTATCCTCGTCCATCCTCGAAGGAAGTCGTTTCTTGGCGGCCAGTCCCATCTGCCAGTCGAAGAATGTACGCAGACTCCCTCTGATCGATGGGCATCCGAACGACGATCTCATCCGTCGACGTACGTGTTCCGTTGACCTGTCTCGACGCATTGGAGGTGAATTCGAGACGAACAAAGGCGAGGAAGTTGCTGAACCCGACCTTGTCTCACTCGAAGTCCTTGACCTGTCGATGGATAGAAATGGTGATGGTGAGCAGAGTACAGTAAAGGAAGGAAAGGGGATGTTATCTAGGGAATGGGAGGGTCAACAGCAGGCAGTCAGCATGTACTCGCGTCTCTCAGTGAGTCAGGGAAGGAGAAGGCGTGGGAAAATTCAGCTAGGCTCAGGATTGCCCACGGTCGAAATCGCCAACCATCACCTTGAGAACCGCGGCACAGCACTTTGACACACCGTCGAAAGATCATCTTTCACGCACGTCACAGAGAAAAGCGAAACTGGACGCGTCGCGCAACTCATTCGGCAGTACGACGTGGCGCGCGCAGCCGAGACCGCACCTTCTCATCTCATCTTCGCGCAAGATCAACCCCGAGGTGATCTGCTCACGTTGCACACTTCCCATCTCACCACGCTCTCGCGCTACTCTGATCAGCAAGCTTGGCCAGCGACCACAAGGATACTGATGATGTCGTCGAGCGATTTCGAAGAGTATCCCATGGACATGGACGAAGACTCTTGCGACTCTTGGCTCTCCAGTAGCTCTGATCTTCAAGATGGTGAGTCTATGCCAGGCAGTGTGCGAAGAACCTGACCCACTCAAGCTCACAAACCTCTTTCCCAATATGCACGGTCAACCTTCGATTCCGAAGGACCAATCGATTGGCCAGAAGTAGAAGCTGCACCTTCCGACATTCTTGAGCTTTTCAACCAGCTTACCGCTTCGGCGTCAAATTCATGCCGTACGATCAGAGAAATTCTCTCCGCAATTCCGAGCATCATCCGCGAGACCCGCAGGTCTACTGTAACGAAGCACGACGGGGAGGCCTTTTGCCGAAGAGTACTGAGATATTTAAAGCTCCTACTCGAGCATCAGAAGGGCTCAGCAACGCTTGGCGCCCAGGAACGCTGTCCGCATTGCTGGCTGCTGCACTGTTGCGGTGAGTTTCGCAAAGATACTTTTGGAAGACACAGCAACGAACACTGACATGGACGAATACTCGCTCTGTTACTCGCGCCAACTACACAGAGACGTGGAGACAATCTTGCACATTTCGAAGGAAGTGAGAGGCGTAGTCAGGCGAAACAGGCAGCGGATCCAGCGGAGGATGAAAGAAGTCATCTCAGCAGTCCGATCAGATATGCTTGCAGCCAAGGTGAGCTGGTATTGCGCCGAGTGTACTCTCGCCGCTGACAGGATTCTGGTCACGCTCTTCTGACTGACGAGTCTTCAAATCTCACAGAATGTCATCAGGCCTATCCCACGTTCTGGAGGGGACACTACTTGCCCTGGTTCCGCGCCAAGCAGGCCCATCTATTCGCTCCCGGCCCTTCAGGACGCGCTCCAAGATCTTGAGGCGGCTGCCAACACAGAGATCGAGATCGATATCGCCAGCAGCGACCGCAGCCTGCCTGCCATGGAAGTCATGAACTCTCTCTTTCCGTTTTTCCGAGGCATCACGCTGCTCAACGGTTGGGCACCGGAAACCGACGATGATCGAGTTTATCGTGACGAGGACGAGAACACTCTCTCTCCTGAAGAGTACTTCGAAAACGATAGGGACTTCACAGTCAATGCTCGCATTTTTGGCGTCGACAAAGAAGAACAAACTCGGGGGCCATTTCGTTCATCTTCAGGCAGGCCAGAGAGATCGAGCGCAACGGCGTACTGAATTCTGAAATCGCGGAACAACGGCGCGCTCCTCTGTATCAGGCGTTCTATGTCATCGGTGAATACTTTTCCGGAACGAATTTGTCGGAAACTGGAGCGATTATTCGGAACCTATCGGCCGCAGCCCTCGCCTTGCTTCAGCTTGGCGAGTTCAACTATGCATCGCTTGCTATGGAGCTTGCAGTTGTTGGCATTCGAGACAACCTTTTTCGCCAACCCGATTCCGAAAGTAATCAATGCAACCTAATCAATGCCCTCGGTGCGCTCGCCATTTTCCTTCGTGAGCCCTGGGATTCCGGCTTCGACGGCGAGGACTCGGACGACGACTTCGAAGGCGAGGATTCGAAAGCAGCACATCTTCCAGCCGAAGAGGCAATACGCCTCTTCCAATCTCTCTTCGGAAAAGACCCCGAAAATCACCAGCAATTGCTGGCAGCGGTCGAAATCGAGTATGCTCTCTGCCTTCTGGCGCGCGGAAAAGATAAATCATCTGCGATGGCAGATGGCCTTCCAGCTGTGGAGGAAGCTATCCCCTTGTATAGGCAAATTCTGCCTGCCAATTCATCCAATAGGGAGGTCCGGGCCTCACTCGGACGGGCCCTGCATGTGAAGTCGTTGCTGCTGTATCACGGTGCCGGTCGGACACAAGACCTCCAAGAATTATCGAGAGAGGCCGTCGATCATTACCGTCAAGTCATCAAGCCGGAGCTCGGTCCCTACGATAGCCAATATGCAGACGTCCTGAACTTTCGTGCGGGTCTGCACACGGAGGACTCACACGAAGTACTGCTAGAAGCATCGGCCGCTTACGAGAAGTTGTCGACGAGCAACGTGAAACCTGTCGACGAGAGGCTTTCCGATATCAAATGGATGCTGGGACTCCACTATCGAACAAAGAGCAACTACGAGGATGCGGAAGCGTGCATCACACACGCCATGGAGCTGAAATCCGACACTTTCTATCGGGCGGACGCACCACGTTATACTCAAGAACGAGTCTTCGTGCGCATCATGCTCGAGATGTACCACTTGGCTCTGAAAGACGCAAGGTCAAGCATGGCGTCGTTGCTTCACGCTCGAGCTCAAGATCCTGAAGCTTTGGCAGGAATCCTTTCGCAGAAGGGGTACTGCAAATGGATGCTTGGGGATAGAGAGGTCGGCCATTCGGACCTGAAGAAAAGCGTCAAGATCTTCTCCAAGATCTCCACGGTCGCAACTGAAGACAACTACCACCCCGTGCTGTACGAGAGTCGTATTGATGCAATCGCTTGGCTTGGCGCCTTGCAGTGTGCGACGGGTGATCGAGAAGGCGCACTTCAAAATGGGGCGGAATCAGTGCGATTGGCCCGTCTCAGTCGGGCTTCGTGTAGATTCGAAGACAACATCTCTTGGGTGGACCTGAACCTGGCTCGCGCGCTGGTTTACTGGACAGCCACTTTGCTGGACTCCGGCCGGAACGACGAAGCGAAGGCAAGCATCGAGGAATCCATTCAGCTGATGAGGGGCCAGGCGAGGAAGGATTCGGTTTTCAAGACGGCGCTGTTGATGAAGGAGCGAATGCTGCTGGAGGAAGGACGAACCTCTGAAATGGCCGGGGTTCGAGCGGAGGCGGACGAAATCCCTTTTGAAGGATTTCTGGACAAGCTTGGGCGGTCGACAACGTGAGCTTCGATGCTCAGCTGTAGAACCAGCATCACGAATCCTGAAACAGGAGATACTCGGCATTCAAGACGAGCTATTGGTAGAGGGACGAATTCTTCAGAAAAGAAGGAGAAGCCTACACCTCTGAGGTACTTCCTTTTCGACTTTCGAGCCGAGGAGGACGAGATTGGCATCGAGAGAAATCCTGCTCAAGCTTGGACGGACGACTAGGCGAGCGTGGATGGTCAGCACTCAGCAGCGTTGAAATCATGCGCAATGAACAACATTTGTGTTGTCGACCGATTTTCCAAGATTCAGAACCGTAGGTCATACCAGGTAAAACGGACGAGAAAAGACTCTTTCATTCACTGCTATACTCCCTCCTGAAAGCAGTATACAGAAAATGTCAGATCTAGCTGACTATTCTCTCCTTCTGCTGCGATGCATAAAAGTCATTGATCTTTCAGTTTTTCAATGGCGGTCTGTCCAGCGTCGAGCTAACACTTCGCTGTCTATCTCTGATTGTTCTCTTCCCCAGGTTGTGGGCTGCTTGCCCTCTTCCGAACCCGCGCATCCACCCAGGCCCGCAGCACGAAGATGTGCTCGTGGAATGAGCAACTGAGTACCTGTCCTCCTTGCGGCGAAGCAGAGCCCCGATCTTCGGAGAAGAAACCGATCTCGTGCGCCTAATGTCATCGCAATGACTGCACTTTTCCATCGTCAAGAAAGGTACGGACGAGCCGTTTCTCGACTGTCAGGCGCAAGAGCTACGATCTAGGAGGTGAGCTTGATCGAAGTCGATTTCTGTACCTTCTGTGCGCTCTGTCTGACCCTTTCCCTCTCTTCAAACAGACTCACCAATTCGTTCACCTTACCGCACTTGCTACCATTGTTCGAGATTAGGCGATGCGAGGCTTCGACGGGCTCCGACGCTCAGAGATTGGTCACTGATTCAGCGCTGAAGATTCTTGCAGTACAGCCCTTCCTTCCCTTGACCAGCTCGCAGTCTTCTGAAGAATGGGTCTTCCCCGCCGATCATGGTATTACATGAGTCCAGATACAAACACCCGAGAGACATCCCTGCACTCTCCGTTTCTCACCAGCCAGGCGTCCCACCTTCCTCCTCAAAGTGAGTCGCTTTTGAGTCATCCAGCTAAGTCTTCCTTCGCTGAGATCAAAGACAATGACCTCTCCTTCTCCTGCCCATTAGATCATGTCCAAGGCTTTGCATCACTACTGTCCTGAGATATTTGATGCCCTACCCAGCGTCAAGCAGGTAGCTACAACAATTGCAAGCACTGATGGCATTTGAAGATCGAAAAAGCACTGGGGACCATGGTGCAGAAGTCTTCGACCGCACCAAGCTTTGGCATTCAGCTGCTGCATCGCCACTCGCCTCTGAGTAACGACAATATCATGCTCGCATGGCAGGGAACGACCATTCGGATCAAAGTCGCAGACACCTCTGCAGCACAGCGCGACAGCGATGTGGTTCCCATCACTTTCGGCTTGGATTCTGAAATCGGCAGCTTCGTCTCCTCGGAGTTTGCGCTGGTCGAAGACAAAGATCATATTCCGCGCTCTATGGTGTGCTCTTCCCTTGCGTTCCCATCTTTTCCCATGACAGTGCATCATTCAAAACTACTCAGCGATCAACCCCTCTTCTGAACTTGATCGCACTCTGCTGACCAAATCTCTTCGATGACCTTCTCTTTTCTTTGCATTCACAATTTAGCACTCCTAGACCCTAACCGCATCTCCTTTCCTCTCCTTTCCCAGCGCTTCTCCGCTTTCCAAACGCCCTTGGTCCTCCGATTCTCAACTCCGCTGATCGTAGATCCTCACCAAACTTCGAGCTCTTCGGTTCCAGAGCGGCGGAGCAAATCCTTTGCCAAGCGGTTGCAAGGTCTCTACCATCGTCAAGACCTTTCTGCCGGCGCTCGAGGGCCTCGCATGGTATCCGCCGGTTTCCGCTCTCAGCCTGCGCAATCGAGCGGAGAGTACACGCTTTCTTATCGTACGGGCAATGAGACCCTATGCTCTATGTACCAGGCTTCTTTTTGAACTGCCTTGCTTCTTTCTGCGGATTCTCACCGCTCACCATCGCTCCGATTGATGGATAAATTTCTTCAAATCGCTATCCACAGAGAATCTATGAGCAGCAGTGGGCTGTTCTCTTTGCTTCTTGTCGCGCTTTTTTTGACGTACCGAAATCTAATCTGCCGTCTATAGTGTGTGGTTGCTGAGAAGAAAAGAAGACTGTTCTGCTCCCGATCGATTCCCACGCTATTCGTTGAGACTTTTGGGACTGTTTGTCGTTCTCGAAATGCGCCACCACCGCTCCACGACGACCACCATCATCTCCTCAACCCCTCCTTTCTCTTCTCCAGCATTCGCATACCCCTCGCACCACTCACCATCTCCAGCCCAGATAGTCTCATTTCAAACCACAACGCATCAACCAGCATTTACAAGCTAGTAGACTTCGACATGTCCACAGGGAAGGGAAAGGTGAGGAAGCATCTGGGGTACCTACTTCACGCAACTTCACTGACGACATTAATACTCACAATTCACAGCGTGGGACTGTCCGCTCTGGTTCACCCCCAGCACCTTCCGACGCTCAGAGCCAAAAGCGACCGCGCCAGAACTCACCTGAGTCGGCGTCCGTTACTAGCCATGTGCGCGCTCCTGTGCATACAAGCGAGAGTTCAGCCCGTCAGAGTGCAACCAGTCGGTTCTTTAAGGCACCAAAGCTTGTCTCGACGCTGTTTTCATTCATGACACTCGAAAAGGTCGACCTCATCACGTTCACATCGGTGTCAACCTATCTGCGAGGCTTGGCTCTTCCCCTGCTGGTCCACAGCATGAGCATTCCCTTGAGCCACGCAGACCAAGTCTGCGACTTTTTTGAAGCCAATTCAGGCTTGATCGAGCACGTTCGGCACATTCGGATCTACGACGATGAGGTCCATCAGTATTACCTATTCGACAATCACGAGCCCCCTCTTGATCGCCCAAATCTGGACGAATCCGAACGACTGTTCGACCTCGACAGGCTTTTCACCCTGTTTGAGAAAAGGGGCACCGTACCGCTCCCTCTGTTCGACTTCTCGCTCGGTCATGGCGGTATCAAGGAGCTGTACACGATGCTACAGAACCGATTGAGCATCCAAGAGCGTGTTGCAGCGGTTCGGGTCATCAGTGACTTCGATCCTCGGCACCATCCTAAGTACTCCACTCAAGAATCATTTCGTCCGCTGATCATTGAGATCTGGGATGACCTACACAAGCTTTTGATATCGATCTGCGACACCAGAACCACGCCAGCTCGACTGCGCTTCGCGTTTTTCACTATCTCGACTGCATGCTTTATGGTGCCCATCTACGGGCGGTCCTGCCCTCAATCAAGCTAGAGCTCTTCGAGAAGCTGGCGCCACGCCTTCAAGATTTTGCTATTGCCATGTCCGGTGCAGATGAAGGCCTGGGCCGCCTTCTCAGCCACGAATGGCCCGAGCTGCAACGACTCCAGCTTTTAGCATCAAGCATGGATGTTGGGCACAATCCACAGCTTCGAGACGATGTCCAGCGCATCATCAACAGCTTCCTTCGCCGAAGCTCACAGCTGAACAATCTCCACATCGACCTAGCATGGAATTTCTGTGCGCTTTCGGACAATCCGAATTTGAAGAAGTGCTACATTTCAGTCGATGGACTTACAGCGGCAGCCGCGACTCAGTTCATGCAACGACACCAAAAACTGGATGATCTTCGACTTTACGCTTCTATCCAGGACGAAGAAGCTATCGCAGCCGATTTTCAGCCTCCGCCATCGCTGCGCGTTTTGCGGTCCTCTCCAGAAATGGTAAAGGCGTGCCTTCAAGCTGGAGTGCGGCTCTCTCATGTGCAACTAGCCACTTCCGGGACATGGGATATGCTTGGACTCCCAGAATGCGTTCATTTCAACAAGACCCCGGCGGATTCTATTACGTGCCTGGAAGTCGATGTTGTGCTCGACCACCTCGACGTCGTCATCCCAAAGATCAAGAAGCTGTTCCCCCGAGATGTCTTGCCGAACTTGTTCGAGCTCGTTTTGTGCACGAGAATGGACATCGTGAGGCCGATATGGAAACGCGTGAGGAATCAGCCCAGATTTTGGAAAGGTTGCTCAAAGAGCTGGACCGATCGGTCTCGCCTAAGCTACGAGCTCTGCGAGTCCAGCACGGCGGAGCCAATTATCTGCCGACCGATCGCAAACTTGCTACCATCGTCAAGACCTTTCCGCGCACGCTGGAGTATCTGTCGTGGAATCCTTCCCGATTGAACAACACCCAGTACTACAGAGTTCTGCGACCGCTCGTATCCCGGGGCAAAGCGATGAAGATCTCTACCTCAGCGTCGCAGTCAGACACCGACGTCAAACTGAAGTCAGGCGGAGAAGCAGACAATGTGGACGCAGAGGATCGAACGCAAGGGAAGAAGAGATGGGTGGCGAAGAGGGAATGACGAGGAAGAGCAAGCGGAAGAGGAGGACGAAGAAGAGACAGATGACGAAGATGAGGGCATGGACGAGGAGAATGCAGACGAAGAAGAGGAGACTGACGGGGAGGAGGAAGAGACGGGTGATGAGGATGAGGATGAGGATGAGGATGAGGATGAGGATGAGGCGACCTGCAAATCCGTTCGTCTTCAGAGCCTTCCGCCCTCGTTCCGACTCAAGGTCAACCAGGAGACCGGAGTCTGGGACCAACCTGCTCAGGTGAACGAAAGCTATACTCTCTTCGAGCATACTGGTAGCGAGCCGCGTCTGAAGGCTCTGTAAAGGCTCCCAGCTTGCACGACTGCTTCGACAAAATTTCCAAACAGTGTCCGACCTCGCAAAGTCGCAATGCACTGTACATCAACTTCCGTGTGAAATGCATACAACCTCTGAACTGACCCTCAGACACCGACGTTTTCCCTTCTTACTCAACTGAGCGGAAGCACTTAAAGAACGCTCTGATTGGGATGCTGAGTACTGATAATACAGCTTTTCTTCGTCATTGACAATAACTCTTCTTCTACGCAAGTGCTCGCAAGACTCGTATTCGATGTCTCTGTTGACCGAATCAATTACATTCGAAAATCGTGCGGTACTGATGTTAATGCGTGAGAAAGTCTTGCGCCGCAGAAGAGCTTGACGGATGAGCAGGCAGGCCATTGGACGTGGTAGAAGGCCAAGTAGACTAATGGGTCCGCAGACGACCAGGCGCCATCTTGTCCAATCTGTTCCAGGTCGAAGGCTTGTTGCTGATCTTGAGGAGCTGCGGTGATGCTAGCTGATGGTCCATAGGCACTGTCGACAAGCGGATGAGGAAGGAGCCTTGGAGCAAACCGTGCAACGATGTCGTGGCCGAGCCAACTGATGCTTGCCGCCTTCGGAGGGCGTCACCAAAGTCGAACACTCTCCTGCAAGAGCCGATCCGAAAGCTGGCTGTTTTTGGAGGAGACAGACGGCTGTGTGTACGCGAGGATTGCACTCGATGACCACGAGCCGATCCAGAGCGGGCTGGTGGATGAAGTCCATCGAAAATTGACCTGTAAGTCGTGCGTCTTGCCAGCGAGGATGTTTCCGAAGACGAAGTAAGAACTCTTGCGTCCATCGCAGCGCTTGTTGTCCGATGTCTGTTTGAGTCGCGTTATGATACGTCATAAGCATGTCATTCTGTTGATAGAAGTAGCAGAGTCAGCCGTACTGCAAGTGACAGCGAGGAAGTTTAGGAAGCTTCCGACATCGAGTCAAACTCACGCTCGGACAGCAAACAAAGGCTGCAAGTTGGCCATTCCAAACCGTCGCGTGAGAGCACCACTCGCTCGCGCCAGGTCGCCGATGAACTCCTGTGCGGCATAAGGAGTTGAAGAGCTGATTGGAATGGCAAGTCCTCTCCGTACTCGCGCTTCTGTTCCTTTCCAATCGATCTCACTTGTACGAGCGTCTCGAAGCGGGTAGGTCGTCATATCGTTCCGGCCAACATCGTCGAGTACCGTAGCCGCTTTGAGTAGCACGCCTCCTTTGGACACGTCTTGCTGCCGCAGATACTCGAGGGCCTCTTCAGGACTGCGGACAATTCGTGACTGAGGCGCTTCGAGACCCAGCTCATGGACGAGGTCAATGAATCGATCCTGCAGGGCCGGAGAAGTGTGTGTGAGCTGACTTTTGATTTCCGCTTACGTGGGGTAAGGCCTGGCGTAAGTTCACCCCACTTTTCATGAAGCGTCTCCGCGAGGTCAGGATCTTGGATTAGTGTGTCGATCGCTCCTCCTGATCGCTTCCGCATGGAGTTGCGCTGCGTGAGCATCTTGAACCGTGGTCCCAGCGCCGCTACATGGAACGAAGAGAGTTACCCTTTCCTCCAATGCGATGTTGACCAGTCCGTCAACATAGTCCTGACCGCCACCTGAAGGCACAAGGCGGAATCTTGAGACGGCATTAGAGAAGCGCGTTGCGCACAATTCACTGTGAAGGCGAGGTCAATGTCAGCCCAACACGTTTCCACGACGCTCCCAGAGGTGATCGTACTCACCCCAGCCGCGCTCTTCGACCAAGACTACGCGGTATCCTTGCTGCGCCAACGCCCGGACCACGTAGAGAGATTTTTGCATCCGACCGCCATTCACGAGTGCGACACGGCGTGGACTCTCGGCCGTCGAGGATTCCACCGACTTGCTCTCTGGCGCCCGAACATATGGTCCGAAATTGATGCCGAAGGAAGCTCGCGGCTGGGAGAGGAGAGAGCGTAGAACTTGGATCGCCGTGAGCGGAAGGAGCGCAAGTGAGAGGAGTGTGAGTAGCAGACAAGCCACTGGACCGTGTTGCTTAGAATTAACCATGCTCTTGACAAAGGCGCGATTCTTTCTTAGATGGAGCGGCGCAGAGGGACGGCAGGAGAACAAGATGTTGGCGAAGGGAGATCTGACCTGCAGGAGTTCATTCAGATTTCAGAGGTCTTCCAAGTTCCAGCGAGTTTTCATGCGGCCGCCTTGAGCTTCATGCCCTCGCGATCGGCTGAGCAAATTGTCGCAGACGTCGTTCCCGAGGATCCCGAAGCGTTCAGCTCAGCGCCTTTGCGACTTGCGAGTCGCAGGCACGGCGTTCAGCATCGCCGTCGAGCATGGAATGATCGTCGTGCTCCTTAAATCTCGACATCTGACGCATCGCTTCATCGGGACTACTCTTGTTCGACGGCTTAGTCAATCAAGGGACCCGCTCAAGGTTTCAGCTCTCCGAATACCTTCCGACCCATCGAAGCGCTGCAGCTCAACAGGAAAGATACATTTTGATTTGGTAGCCACGACCACAACAGTACAGAGGGCTTCTTTTTGAATGCTTTATGATAATGGAGACCAGTGAGGGAAGTTGCGCGGACGAATTTAAGTTTCAAGAGAGTCGTGTTTTCCGAGATAGCATTCGTGCGTCGGGTAGACATCTACGCGCCGACACGGGCTGCGACAGCTTGCTTGTCGTTGGTGATGCTGACGTTTCGCAACTTGTCGGTGGGCGGCGGGTATTCGCCCTTCGCAATCTTTCACGAAGCATGGCAGCGGGGTCGGCGCCGAGGTCGCCAGCATCGGCATAGGCGTCTTGACCCTGGCCGGGGTATTGCGGGAAGCGCTTCTTGAACGTACGACTTGAGTTCGGCCAAGACGGACTCGAACTCCTCCACGGACTGCAAAGAGACGAACGAAAAGTATATGTCTTTAGTTCAAGCGACCAATACGCGTTGAGCAAGTCGGTATGGAGGATTCTGCACTTACGATATCGTTGGCAAATATGCAGTTGCCGTAGCCGTTCGGACCAGCAAGGACAAATCGTTGAAGACCATCGCGAGTTTTCTTGATGGCGTCGATACTGCGGTGCAGCAGCTCGTTGTCGAGAGCAGCGTGGTCGACAGTGAGACCGACTCCATCAGCAAGGGTAAACCACTCGTCACGCTCCTCGTCAGTGAGCAAGCCTCGGGCGTGTGACAGAATAATTGTATACGACATATCTGTGATTCGCATGCTGAGTCAGTGTCACCAATAACTCTTTAAGCCACTGATTACTGTGTTGTACTTACCGACAGTGATAGCGTGTCCGTGCCTGAGTGGTGGGAAGGGGGCGAGCTCGAGGGTGGGAGAAATTCCATGGCCGGAAGCAATGACGCGGTCCAGACCAATTTCGTGTAAGTTTCCGCTCTCCAGCTGAAGCATCCTGAAGATGGCGCGTCGGCAAACTTCGTCAGCGACCTCCTTGAGCTCAGCACTGCCGTTCTCCTCCTTGCGACCAAAGCCGGACTCGACGAGCTGAGGACCATACTTGACGAGCAGGTCCCAAGTGCGCTTCTCTGCGCAGTGAGAAATTTTCTGAAGGCGTGAGAGTGAGAAAAGTCAGCAACGCGTTATGGCTTGGCGGAAATACACCCTTTCGTGCAGTCTTCACTCACCATGATTTCAGCGAAACCGTTACGCGTCTGACCGACGGGAAGGGTCTTGAGGAAGTCGAAGTCCAAGAAGGTGTGCATTGGGGCATGGTAGGCACCCAGGCGGTTCTTCAGCTTGCCGTGGTTGCTGATGCAAGATGGAGAAGGGTGAATCAGAAAGAGACAGGTCCACGACGCGTCAAAAGACTGCGCTACTCACATTCCAACTTTGATGCTGATCGCAGCATCAATAAGAGCGATCAATGTTGTGCCTACGCGAATATAGTTGCTAGAGCGACGGTATGACGCGCACGCGTAGCCAGCGACGTCGGACGCGAGACCACCTCCAACGACGAGTACCGGCTCTTTGCGGATGAGGCCGAACTTGTCCATAGCATCGACGAAGTCCAGCATGGTATCCATGTTCTTGTTCAGCTCCCCTCCTTTAAATGAATGGAGGGTAGGAACGATCTTGTGGGCAGCAAAGTACTTCTTGATCTTGTCGCCATAAATCGCGTTGAGGTTCTCGTCGAGGAGCACAAGGACGCGTCCCCACTTTGTGTAGAACGCAGAGAGATCGTCCTTCTTTGTGTCGAAGACGTTGTCCACGAAGGAGTAGCCGTAGCGAATTTCCTCACTACCTTCGACGATGTAGCCTGGACCGGTGCAGTTAGTGCCTGCGGGGACTTCGCGGACCTTGCCGGCCATGTCAGAGGAGGGGGAGCGCCGCACATGATTTTTGAATGAAGGTGATGCGTCAAAGGAAAGAGAGCTTAGGGATGTGGGTTGGGTGTGAGGGCGAGAGAAGGTGAAGTGGAAAGGGGGACGAAGAAAGTAGAAGTCAGCCATAGACTTCGCAGTTATATGCATGGACCCATTGCGACCCGACCAGGAAGAAGCTCCGGCGTATAGGTTATCGTCACCGCCTGAAATCTGGGCACTGCTGGGCACTGACAGTCCAGCTGCCTGAAGACTAGCAAGGGCCTGGGGTCTCCCGCTGATTCACACAGGCACAACTGGGCACGTGTAATCTGGAGTGTTGGACTTGACCCTTTCTCGTCAGCAGCAGCATGTCAAAATGTCAGCCGCTTAGGGCCTGATCAGTATCCAACCCGGGTTTGGGTTTCTTGAGCCCGAGTTTAAAAAAGGTGGCCCCAGGTTTATGGAGACGCAAACCCACAGGCTTGCAACTGAACGCAGGCTTGGAAAACCTCAGGAAAACCCATCAAAACACGACAAACCTGTCTAAATATTTCTTCTCACCCTTTCTTGATCATAACTTCGCAACAATCTCGCACTAACGGATTCTTTCAAGGTTGTGGTCTCTTCCATACTGTATCCACATGTTTGCTTTGAGCTTCTGAGCACTCGATTGACGAAGACGCGTCGAATCGCGTCAGAATGGTGGTGTCCGCCTGGTTGAAGGGCGATTTCGAAGGTAAAAGAATGGGCGCGGGTTTGACTGAGCCCGCACTTTTTTGCAGGCTTGGACTCTGTATGGGCAGGCTTGGAATTTGCAAGCCCGCGCAAAAATGAATTTCGCTCCAAAAGGTGGCTCAAAATGGTGTTGGCTCAAAGCAAGCCCGGGCTTGAAATCAATACTTGCGGGTTGGATACTGATCAGGCCCTTACCGCTGTAAATAGGAGACACAGTCCGAGCCGGGGGCAGTCTGTGCAAACTGAAATGGCGTGCTGGACGAGCGGCGAGCAGGGTGCAAATCGGAGGGCGTAGTCAGTTAGTCAGTTCTGAGGCGGTGAGCAAAAGCTTCTGCTTAGGTCTATATTGGGCGGTGAGACTTGCTCACATTATTCATTCCTTGTTTGCTGTCGATGAGCGATGCTGCTGATACACAAGGGAACAGGGGAAGAGGGAATAGGCTTCCGTCAGCGCATCAGCGCGTCAGCGTGCAATTGGCATCTGCGCTGCGGTGATCATTCTCACCTCAGCAGCAGCGGGTGCGGATGCGGCGTGCCCCGTGCGTAGACCGTGGAGTAGATCAGGACGCCGGTGAGAGAACGCGGCAAGGAGGCGGTAAGTAAGGGATTATCGCTAATCAGGTATCAGTTACTGACTCGTACTGAGCTCCTGGGTTCTGTAGACGCTGTGCCCTTCCGAAGGATCGCCACTCGGCTGCGAATCAGGCTGTCGTCCCACACCTCGACCAGTGTTGCGGTGAATCGGCTCTGTCAAATCATCGAGGCACGGAGGTTATCATCGTCGTTCATTGTCTCATCAGTCGGAAGCAACTCAGTCTGTAAAACTCACCTGACGTCTTCCCGCCTCCCTGCCTTCCCCGATCCTCCTGGCGGACGAGAAGCTTACGAGAGACGGCGTCGGTGATGTGTCAGATGCCAGGAAAGTCGAGACAAAGGGAGACCAAGGCAGGGTTTTGCTCAGGGTCCAACGCCACCATGCAGATCCGCGCTATGTAGATTAGTAGGAGATTAGGTAGTCCGCTTATGTAGATCTCCTCAACCCGATTCCAAATGCCGTCGTTAACGCCAGAAGATCCCGAAAAAATTTGGCATGCAACGGAAGGTTGGACTTGGAGGCGAACATCAGAAAGGTTGCTGACAGATACATACGTATCAGCCGGTGATCCCGTCCTCACGAGAGTCGCGCACATTATTGAACCACTATGCCAGCGAGGCGCGGCGGGCTTACCTTCATATGCCCGCTCGCAGTTGAATTCAATCACATTATTGCACGCCCGAAGTCTGGCAGCTTCTCCGGCTTGTTCCCCAAAGCCTCCTCAATCTCGCACATCACCTCCGGCGTCAACTTGTCGATGAAATCGAGGGCCTTGAGGTTCTCCATGAGCTGCTCCTTCTTGCTCGCTCCAAGGATCACTGTACTGACATGCACATTCTTCGCCGCCCAGGCGAGGGAGAGCACAGCAACGCTGCAGCCCAGCTTGTCCGCAACTTTTGTCAGTCTCCGGACCTTCTCGATCTTCGCCTGACCCTCGGCAGTCTGAAGCGACTGAATGGCACTACCAAAGGTGTCCTGGTTCGTGTCGAACCGGCTTCCCTTGGGAATGTTCCCGTCGTTGTACTTGCCCGTAAGGAGGCCCCACGCCAGAGGACTCCAGACCGTCAGGCCGAGGCCGTGTTTGGCGTAGAGAGGAAGGTAGTCCGTCTCGACCGGTTCGCGATGTAAGGCTGAGTACTGGCTTTGGTCGGCGAGCGGCGGATCAAGGCCGAGGCGCACAGCGATGCCATAGGCTTCTGAGATCTGTTCCGCTGACCATGCGGAGGTGGCCCAATAGAAGCATCGCTAGCGGGAGAGAGCAGAAATATTAGCAATCGAACGGGAGCGCCAATGTGCGGAATATCAGGTACGAACCCCGGTCTGAATGAGATGGTTGAATGCCTTGACGACTGAGTGACATCAGAAGGGCTGTCAGACTGGCACCCAAGCTTTGAGCGCGACATGTGAACAGAAATGCGATTCTCACCTTCTACCATGGGCACGGTAATGTCTGGGGAATGGGCGAGTACCACGTCCCAGTATTTGAGCTGAGCGCGCTCCAGACTGGCGTCCGTGCCCTCGATGACATGCTTGCGACTCAGTCCTGTTCCGTTGGGTTCCTTCGATCCAGTACCGTAGAAAATTTTGGTCATCAGGACAACCTCGCTCCGCTTCCAGCCCAACGACTTGATGGCCTTTCCCATGGCAACTTCCGAGGCACCATTCGCATACACTTCGGCGGTGTCGAAGGTGTTGATCCCAGACTCATAAGCTAGCTTCATAATCTCGCGAGTCAAGTCATCGTCCACCGATCCGCCCAAGGTCAGCCAGCCGCCGAGGCTGAACAGGGAGACGCGCAGGCCGCTGGGGCCTAGTCGTCGGAAGCGCATATTTTTGGGCTGTGTGAGAGAGCAACACGAAAGGGTATAAGGGCGAGCAAGTTCACGGGAAGGGCCGCAATTCACAGTGCTCACCTCGTACTCGGGTGTTGAGGTTGACATCTTTGTGTGAGTGAGTTCGAGTTCGCGTCTGTGTTGATGGTGGGCGGGTCATTGAAAGGTGTAATGGGAAGAAGCTAAGGATATGGTCGCCGTACCTTGATTACCATATCCACTTTCCATCGCTGACACTTCCACCTTCACAGCTACCATGTATGATCTGTCGCCCTCCCTTTGACTTTTTCAATCCTTGAAGCGTGCTGTGTTGTTGCTGTTGCGATTGAAGGACTTCCTGTAGCAGACAAGAGCCATGTCCTCACGACCACCATCACCGTACCTCTGCCTCTCAGTTGGCGAGGCTTCCAGTACGCTTTCGCCTCCCCAATACCCTGAGCCCGCCGATCATGGAACCCTCGTCCAACTTCTCTCTCATCGAGCCGTGCACTCGGCTGACAAAGTGGCGGTCGGATTCCCAAGCTGTTCAGGGCAAAAATGCCTGACTTGGAGTGAGCTCATCATCTACGCATTCATTGAAGAAACACGTCTACTGACCATATTTCCTTTCTTCTCAGCGAATGCGGAATTGGCCCAAGTATCCAAAATCACTGCCAAGGCCCTTCGGAAGGATCTCGAAGACAGTGTTCGGCAAGGTCAAAACGCATTCAATGCAGCGAGCAAGGATGGCCACAACGACAGGTCCCCACCGGTCGCCATCTTGGGGCCTAGTGGGCCTGAGTTCCTCGCTCATGTCCTGGCATGCTGGCGGCTGGGTTTTGCTATCATGCCTATCGCGTGAGTTATACATGGAAAAATTACTGGTTTCCGGCCGCACTGACTCAGTTCTTTGCTTTGCTGTCCGACGTAGCACTGGTACGGCGGCCCCTGGGATCGCCAATCTCCTCAAGCTTACTAGGTGCAATGCCATAATTTCCCACAAGAAGGAACATAAATTGGTGAAGGAAGCTATCTCCCTGATTTCCTCGCAGCAACCTGTCTCTATAATCGATTGGCGCACACTGGATAGTTCGGAATCGCCTGGCATGTTCGAACGCGAAGAAGGCGGCCCTCTCGATCCTCTGCGTGAAGTGCGGCCACAGGACGAGCTTGTCATTTTCCACTCTTCTGGATCTACAGGAAACCCGAAGGTGAGCATTTTTAGTGGCTCTCAGGACATCCGGGCTTTCACTCACCTTTAGCTCTCTGCCGAAAATCGACAGCCGATATCCCAGCTACATAGCTTCTGGACGAAGTCGCTCACGACTGCCCACGGTACCGACCTTGCCGCTTTCACGACTACCCCTCTCTTCCATGGCGGCCTGTCGGATCTCCTACGTGCTTTTCAGGCCGATGCTCCTATCTACTTCTTCCCTTGGCATGAAGCGAAGCCGCCCACAGCTTCAAACATTCTCGCATCGATCGAGGCATGCCCCGAACCAATGTAAGTCGGAGTCGAGATATAAATTTGTGGAATGCTTTTAGTCCGACTGAGCGGCTTCGTCTATCTTTACAGTCACTACTTCTTGTCTGTGCCGTTCTTGCTTGAAGTACTACTTCAAGAGCAGGCTGGGATTCGGATGCTACAAAGTGTGCAGCTCGTCAGCACGGGTGGAGCGCCTTTGCCGGAGAATATAGGGAACTCAATGGTACAAGAGCACGATATTCGTCTTGTTTCGCGGTTGGGTAGCTCTGAGTGCGGCTGTGAGTACATCTTGGGAATCCTGTTAGGAGGAAAGAGGCCGCTGATCTTCCTGCACTCTTACGACTGGATTTCAACAGTTCTGATGTCTTCATGGCGAGACTTTGAAAGCGATAAGGAATGGTCATGGCTACGCATCCAAGATGAAGCGAGCGTGCAGTGGCTTGACTTCCAGGAGCGACCGGAAGAAGGCGGTCTGTATGAGCTTGTGGTGAGGAGCGGATGGCCTACTAAGGTGGGTGACAATTTTTGTGCGTTTTATCAACTTGCACAAAGACAGATCTGAATTCTGCGTTCGTCCCACATTCAAGATCATCTCAAATGGGCCCGACGGTTCATACTCCACCAGTGATCTGTACGAACGACATTCGACCCATCACAACCTTTGGCGGTATTGCCGACGTGCGGACGATAGTCTGGTGCTGGTGAGCTCTATCCGTACCCAGTCGTGTAGATCAGGAATAAGGCAGCTGACCCTGACAGTTTCCAGGTCAATGGCAAGAAAGTGGCATCCTCGCCCATCGAAGCCGCTCTGAAGGCTTCTGATTTCCTTTCAGATGCAATCGTATTTGGGGCGAACCGACCTTTCCTAGGCGCCATCGTCTTGCCCACAGATTCTTTGAGGTATCATGACGAACGTGCAATCCTTCAAATGCTCGAGCCGGACCTTGATAAGATCAGCCGGTCCCAACCCAGCCATGCATACCTGGGACTGGACATGCTCTACATCGGCAATTCCCAGCTATTCTCCGATTTACCGCGCTCGTCCAAAGGCACACTACAGCGAGGACTAGCGCTCGAACGCCTGGCGGATACTATCGGCACTGTCTATTCTCGTTTCGAACGGGGTGAAGCCTCGAGTGCTCATCCGCGCGCTTCGCTCCGGGGCTTGCCACTGCGAGAGCTGGTCCGGAATGTGGTCCAATCGATCCTTGGTCGAGAAGTTCAGGACTCAGCAGACTTCTTCGCATCCGGTGTGGACTCGATAAAGGCCATGCGCATTCGATCCACTTTGCTCAGCGTGAGTAAAGAGCGATTTCGATGCGAGCGACTTGAGAATCCGAGTAACACTGCTGACGAGCCTTTTCCTTTCTTCCTGCCACAGCGTCTTGATCTTGGGGACCGGAAACTCAGTAGCAATCTACTGTACGAGCACGCCAACATTGAAAGGTGAGCATTACAAATCAGAAGAATTCAGGGTGTTCAACCTGCTGAACATCGAACCCTTTTCTTTTTGATCTTCAGCCTTTGTGAATTCCTCGATGATCCTGACTGTCCATCAAAAGGAAAGCAAGATTTGACCAAGGTCGCCCAAGCCATGATTGAGCGCTACTCTGTGTCCGATAGGGCCAGCCACCGCGATGTGACGGAGCACAATCCTTCTGTCTCGAGTGCGGCGGCCGGACCTTCAACATTCCTTGTAACGGGCTGCACCGGCGCACTGGGCTCACGAATTCTATCTCGACTGCTCGAGCTCCCCACGTCGCAAGTAGAAGCTATCTACTGCATCGCGCGAGCAGCGGACGACATCACTGCTCAGGATCGGATCTTCAAGGCGTTGGAGGAGCGCAAATGTCGTGGGAGTCGTGATGAGTGGTCGCGGAAACTGCGATGTTTTGCGTGCCTCGGTGAGGAGGGTACCGATCTAGTGAAGATTCTACGGAGTGCACAGAACCTAGTCATCGTCCACGTGAGTTCAGCTTTGTGAGTCTGCATCTTGTGGCTGTCAGTCTGACATTGAATGATCTCTGCAGTGTGCGTGGATGGTAAACTTCGCACTTAGCCTTTCATCTTTTGAGCAGGACTGCATTGCGCGTAAGTCACTAGTCCAGCCAGGTCAAACATTCAACTCATGTTCTGTTCAGCTAAAACAGATGTTCTTGTCTCCGCTCAATAGCCCTGGGAGATCTGCTAAGTCTCTACCAGACCAGCCCAAACCCCAGGAGGTTCATCTTCTGCTCATCCCTCGCAAGTATTCTTGCCGGCCCGCCTCCTCACAGCGAAACCTCCAGCAACAACATCGAAACTGCTGGATTCACCGGATATGGGCAATCGAAATGGGTGGCGGAGCAGATCTGCGCACGCAGCTGCAACGGCAACATCGGAGATCTCGTCATCGCTCGTGTGGGACAACTCTGCGGGGATACTGAGCATGGCATCTGGAACGAGACCGAGGCGTATCCTTTGCTCGTGCGCACTGCGACTGAGGTTGGCTGTCTACCAAGTACAGGTCCAGTGAGTTCTGGTATATCATCTAAGCTTTGTGGATTCATCCTTTAACCTTAAGCTCTGCCCTTTACAACAGAGCATCGACTGGCTCCCGGTAGACATTGCAGCGAATGCCATCGTTGAAATCGCTCTAGCTGATCGACCCGACTCAAAGCTATCGACGCCTCGCTATCTACACATCGCGGTGCCGCCTCATGTGCCCCGCCCAAGCTGGAAGGTATTTGTCGACTGGCTGAAGCAGTCATCTGAACTGGACTTCGAGTTGGTGAGCAAGGAGGAGTGGCTCGACACAGTTCGCAAGGCAGGTGCTCGAATCCGCGGAAGGGCGCTTGTCAATGAGATTTGGTCAAACGTAAGTTGAGCGACTCTTGACCCACGGAGCTGAAGACACCCGGACTCATATTTTCGGCCTTTCTTGCCTCGCAGCTTCCGGATACATGTAGCGAACCCACGATCTCTACAAAGCAAGCTGAAGCAGCTTCACCGACCTTGGCGAACGGAGCCAGTACGGTCGATCAGACACTCTGTCTGAAATTCGTACAGGCGTGGCGCGCGTCTGGGTTCCTTTGAGCGATACCAGAAGGTAGCTTAACACCGGTGGTTGCGAGAATCGACTTTTGGCTTACGTGTATTGCTTGCGATGTATAGACATTTGATTTTACATTATTCGATTTGACAACTCCTGATACTGCTGAGAACTTCAAGCAGTCTCGGATTTGTTGCTGCTGCGATGCATGATCCATGTAACGCCGTCGCGAATGGGCAAGATGGAAGCTTCGACGCGCGTATCCTGTGCGACGTGCTTGTTGAAGTCTCTCAAGGCGAGGCCGTTCGAGAGATTCAACTGGAGTTGCTTGACAGTCGCCTGGTCCGCGTTCTCCAAGTCCGGAGTGAAAGGCACTCCCTGATGGAGCAAAGACGAGGAACAATGATGAGCGGTGAATGAGCGACGAGTCCTCTGTTGTTCCAGATTGCAAAGCGCGCACGGGCGCCAAACATACCTTGTAAAGAGTATTGTCCACCAGTAGCACCCCGCCTTTACGAAGCAAGCCTGCCTCAAGAATCGTCTCGTAGTAGTCATGGTATCCGGTCTTATCGGCATCGATGAAGATCAAGTCGAAGGGTTCCTCCTGAGCCTGGGCCATCTGTTTGATGGAGTCGAGTGCGGATCCAATGCGGACGTCGATCCGGGAGGCTACTCCGCCTTTTTGGAAATAAGGGGCTGTTAGGTCCTTGAAGTAGCTATCGATTTCGAGGGTGACGAGCTGTAGATGGCAGAAAGCTGAGTCAGAATCTCCCGTAGGACAGGTATCAGGGACACGGGTAGGCTTACCTGTCCATCCTCGGGGAGGGCATCAGCGACGCACAGCGTTGTCGTCCCTGTGAACATTCCGACCTTTGAAAAAAGAAGACAGCAAAAGAATCAGCCAAGATCTGGACTGGAGAAAGGGTACAGTCTCGGGGAACTCACTTCCAATACACGCCTAGCCTTGATAGACTTTGCCACCATGGCAATGAAGGAGCCCTCGTACCCTCCCGCGCTCCAGCCGGGGTGGACCTGGAAGCTGATTTTCTTGCTCTCGTAGGCGCCTTTCCAGTCGTGATTGTCCGTTTCCTCGACCAAGGCCTGCAATGCCGGTGGACCCTTGGAGGACATAGAGTCGAGGTACGGGTCCATTCGACTGAGCAGGGACTCGGCCATCTTGAGTTTGTTGATGGCCGTTTCTGTTCCGGTTGATGTCTTGTCGTTGGAATCTGCTTGCTGCAGGGACGACAGGGCGGTTTGCACGAGCTGCAGGGCCGTGACGAGGGGCGTTTCCATCAGTGAACTGCTCATTATTCTCTACTCTCGCAAGTTACAGTAAGTGAGTTGTGTTTACAGAAGGGTCGCGGTTGGGAAGAAGGAAGGAAGGACGACGGGTGGCGGGACTCGGATGGGCGCTGACTTGAGTTCTCTTTTGGAGATCCGCTTTCGCAACCTCTTCTCGCCTTCGCTTCCTCAGCCGCCGTCCATCTTCACCACCACCTTCACGACCCATCCAACAATAAGGATCTCTCGCCTGGCCCTCAGCCTCACCGTCGACCCCTTTGTCCAGGGCAGGGCTCGCCGTCTGCCTGGCCCAAGCTGTTTGAAACCTCGTCAACGTGAGGCGGAGGATGTGTTGTTGGGTGGGCGGAGTTGGTGGACCTCACAGCGCTTCCGCAATAACGAGACCGATGCGGAGCTCCAAAAAAAAAGAAGGTTCAGAGGCCGTCCCGCCATCTCAACTTCTTCTTCTTCTCCTCGCTCCTCTCTCATCCTCACCGCTCACCTCGACCTGCCTTTCATCTCTCTCTCAGTATGGATAATGGATCTCCGAGCGAGCTTCAACAGAGGTGACGCGCTCCTGTACTGACTTTTTCCCTCCTGTTTACTCAGAGAGAGAGGTGATGCAGGTCAATTCATGAAGCGCGCGGTATGCCCAGCTGACAGACTCTTCCTCCCTGTCCAAAAGTCAGATAAAAGCTCGCTGCTCACTCTCTTTCTCTCTGCAATTTTCAGGCTCACTCTTCTCTGTATTCTACACCCTTTTCTTCGCTTTCTTCTCTTTTCTCCCTTTTCTTCCAGCAGATCTATCGCCAGAATCCATAGTCCCTCAAGATCCACTCCTTCGATTACCTGGAACTATGACGCTCGCTTCTCGGCTCACAGTCACTCTAGTCGCCGCCCTCGCCCTCGTCCTGCCCACCCAGGCCGCCCGTCGGGAGCTCCATGGGGCACCGACGATCGCTGGAGCTCGCGCATTCTCGGCGGTAACTCCTCTGTGACTTGGTACCATCATTGGGCGGGAGGGCCCATTCTGTCCCTCAGTCCTGCGATCGAGGTGAGTATGCAAGAAACGGGAGGCATCGGGCACTAGCCTTTTTTTTTCTGAATCGTTTCTTCCTGATTTCGCCGCTCGACAGTTTGTGCCCACGTTCTGGGGCGCTAAGAAGTCCAAGAGTTGGGCCATTCGCAAGGCAGAGATGGCCATCAAACCTCCGGCCTACGTCCTCGCCTTCAACGAACCAGGTTCGTTCGATCGATAGCACTTTCCAGCCGGCCGGCTGCATGGATACTGACTCACCTTGCTTCTTCTCTGGAACATTGCAGATGTCCCGACTCAAGCCAACTTGACGCCTTCCGCCGCTCTCGATCTGTACATGGCCGAGCTCTGGCCTCTGAAGAAAAACTTCACCTCGATGAAGCTGTCGAGTCCACAGCTCTGCTACAACCTGAGTGAGTTCCATTCTGTCTAAGACGCCGTCCTGTGTTGCTGACTCGGGGCCTTTTCTCTCAACAGCCTGGCTGGACCAGTTCATGACCGGCGCTCGGGCTCGCAATGCCGAGCCGGACTTCCTCGCCGTTCACTGGTAAGCTCCTCCAACACCCTTCCTTCTACTCTCCCAACCTTAAGGAAGGTCCTCACCCTGCTCTCATCATCTTTTTACGCAGGTACGGCTCGCCCAATCTGACGAGGTATCAAACGTACCTGAACAAGATTCACGCGAAGTACCCAACAAAGGACATCTGGGTCACCGAGACGGGTCTGACGAACAAAGCCAATGTGACCGAAGCACAAGCAATGAACTTCATGCTGCAGATGCTCAACTGGAGTGAGTTCTTTCTTCCTTCCTCCACCACAAGACCAAAACAAGGAACTGACCTCTCCCCTTTTGATTGCTACTCCAAAGCCGACACCCAACCATTCATCAAACGTGTCACATGGACAGGCTTCTTCGGCTTCGGTTCGCCACCAGACACCTACATCAGTCCCCAAATGGCTCTCTTCACCGCGAATGGAACCCTGCGCGACTTGGGAAGGGCGTACGCGTACGCTGTTCCGGGTAAAGTCTACAACGCTTCGAGCTTTGCGGAGACGAGGCAGAAGGCATGAATGGATGGAGATTTGGTCAATGCTGGTTCAAGTTACTCGCCTGCCTCGGTCCTCATTCGCCTTTTCGCACCTGCTCTCGCCAAATCGTCATGGTCTGCCACCTGGAAGGAACGCATCTCGCTGTCTGCTCTTCAACGCTTTCGTCTGTATTCTCCACCTCGCTCTGCTCTGTTATTGTCCATTCGCAAATGAAATACCTGTCATCCGTGCCATCCAAGTCCACATCTGTCTATTGACTGCTCTTCGAGCTTCAAGTCCTCCCATATTTTTGAGTCGCCAGGCAGGCATCAGCGTGTTGGAAGTGAGAAGGGGATCGTATTGGGGTATGAATACGGGAAGTACAGGCGGAGAAAGAAAGGTGACTTAGGGTAATCCAGCCCGTCGCAGGAACAATCTGATAGTGGGTGTGTGTGGTGTGTGTGAGAGGAGATCAAAAATTCCTGAAGATCGATGTAGATAAAGACGAGTAAGAAGGGGAGAGAACAATCCAAGGAAGCGAAGAAAGATAGGTATCCAGGGGAAAAGGAGGGAGACTCTACTGATAATCCACGAGCTCATGATTGAGGACCAGCCCATCCAACCAACCCGCCGACATTCGCTGCCCACCATAGAAGACCGAGACAGCCTTGACGATATTTTGGAGGTAAGGACCGGATATGTTGTCGCCCGGTTGGAGGTAGCTTCCGTGTCCGTCTGGATGGGGGCCGGCGACCCAGGATCCGAGGGCTGTTCGCATTGTGCGTGGGAGAAGGGAGTGGTCGATGTTGGAGTTGGAGGAGGTGTTCTTGCCTTTTCCTTTACCCTTGCCTTTGCCTTTGCCCTTTGTCTTGCCATTGCCTTTGCCCTTGCCGTTACCCTTGCCTTCTCCGTCGCTCTTGCCATTGCCTTTGCCCTTACCACTACCCTTGCGCTCGCTCTGGTCATCGTCCTCCTCGTCATCTTGGCTGTCACCCTTGGGCGACCGCTTGCGGGATCGACGGTGGTATGCAGCCCAGTCGTAAGGATCAAGCGAGCCCGACTTGCCGAGATTGGCCTGGATCCAAGCTGCGACGTGAATGTTGACCCAAGGACGGAGTAAGTCCTTCTTCGAGAGGGAATCAGCCTTGAGTGTCTTTCCCGTCTGCCAGTCGATGAGGGGTCCGGCACGGGAAGAGCCGATACGTGCATGTTGTTGGAAGAGGGTGAGTTCCTTCGATCCATCCTGGGAGACCTGCATCAGCCCCCAAGAATCCCCACTTCCCAACCGACCAGGCGAGACGTTCCCACTGTTGAAGTCGCTCTCGGCGCGTATGTCAGCCATGATAGTTCTTGCGATCTTGCGAGTGGGGAGTTCGGGGAAGTAGCGATGTGAGACGTCCAGGATGGCTGCGAGGGTCTCGGTCATGTGGGAGGTGGAGAGACGGTTGGAGTCGCCTGCCCAGGACATGAGGCGGAGGAGGTCCTTGCGGGCTGCAGAGAAGGTGTAGGATGGGTCATTGGTGTAGAGTTTGAGGTTCTGGTGGGGAGACTTGAGCTCGATGACTCCGTTGCCTCCTTCGCTGTTCTTGTTTTTGTGGGCTCGGGCGAGGGTGTTGTCCTCGGCGGGCAGGGGTTTTGCGATGGAGGAGGTGGCGGTGAAGAGGAGGAGGAGGAGGGTGGTGGAGGAGAAGTTCATGTTTGAGATTGAGTCTTGAGTCCTTGACTGTGGCGAGAGGTTGACGAAGGGGTGGGGGAGGAGTTCCGAGGGAGGGAGAAAAAGATGAAAGAGGGAGGTAGATATAAGGGAGAAAATGTGCACCTTCTTCGCAGAAGACTAGGTGGTGAGGAAGAAGAGAGAGGGAGACTGTCGAATGCCTCGATTCTGGGAATCTGGAGTTCCGAGAAAGAGAGGAATGTGGGAAAGAGAGAAGCGCGAGGACACAGAGGAATAGAGGAAGGAAGAAAAAGTGAGGAATGCTTTGAGCTGGGGGGAGGTGAGATGGTCTGGCCGATCCAGCTTATATGCAAACATGGCCGAGGCGCAATATGTGATAGATCTAGACTGGCATCTTGTTGAGGAAGCAAACAAAGGGACGGGGAAGGCCATGGGAAGGGGAGGAGAATTTCAGCCTGAGGCGAGGAGGAGATGGGAGAAGAAAGGGAGGAATGAGAGTAAAGGAAGAAGTTCAGTGAGATGCAATTTGCTGAGACCTGAGCTCATTGTTGTTGTCTGGGCTGATGATCCGAATGCGCATCTGTGTCTGGAAGCAGGGGAAGGGCACAAAGGGTGAGCAGGGTCCACAATGCGAGAGTGAGGCTGAAGCAGACTGGGAAGAAGAAGCAACACTCTGTTATCTCTTATCTCTGCTTCTCTGCCTTGCGAATATTTGTGAGACAGTCAGTTGAGAAGAAGATGGATGCGGTCGTCAAGAAGAAAGGAATGCAAGCTTTTCTTCGATGTGAGGCGAGTGAGGAAATCGGAATGAATCGGGATCTGCTCACAACTTCCGACTTTCTCCGAGTGGGACCTCTTCACTCACTCACTCATTTCGCTGAACTTCTTCCACTCGCTCACTCACTCACTCACCCAGCACCGACCACAAGATGATGCGCACAACACTCGCACACACAGCGACAGCAACGGCGTACAGGAGGACGGCTTCAACCTCATCAGCAGCACTACTATCCACCAAAGCAACGAGCTCAGCCCCAGCCCCACGCGTGACCATCCCACCACAACGGCCGTCGATCTCTGATCCGAAGTCGTTCCTCCAGGCCATCTCGCGCGGACCACGGCGGCAGCTGCAGGAGAATGCGGGTGCGCTGACTGCGCTGAGTGATACATGGGAGGGCATGTGGGGGAAGGTGCTCAACGGCCAGCCAGCAGCAGCTCCCTCAGCATCTCCTTCAGCATCACCACGCGCAGGGAAGCAGATCAACAAGGACCTCAAAGCGAGCGGTGTGACGGTGAAGGACAGGAGATACATCCTGTGGGCACTGGAGAAGTTCCGACAGGGGCAGGACCCGGCGCAGTTCTCGCTTGGGGTGAAGCCGAAGAAGAAGATTCGCGGGTGAGTGTCGATGGCATCATACTAGCATTAGCTGACGATTCTCAGTGCTGACTCTGTCCATCTCTCCCTCTTGCTTGATGCCTCTTTCGCTGATGATAATGATGACTGCCTCTCGCGCAGATGGGGACCTCGTGTGCAGAATGGGATCCGAGTGCGAGGACGGAAGCGCCCGGGAGAGAAGTAGAGTGGCTACCGCAGCGAGCGCAGTGAGTGGGCGAACAGGAAGAGAGCGCGGATACCCGCCATGTCCTTCCGTCCTTCTCTGTACTGTCATCTTAATCCATCCCAACGTCAATGCCAGCGTCAATGCCAGAGCAGGAGCAATGTTGAAGCAGCAAGTGATGAAGCGATCGATCGATCTGTGAATGGAGTGAAGACTGGAATTGATTGATTGATCGATTGATTGAATTGATCGATCGATTGACTGTGGAGAGTGTGTTGCACTGGCCAACCATCACCTCGACTTGGAGCGGGAAGCTTTTCTGGCGGACGACGACGAACTGAACGAACGACCGAAACGAACTGACTTCCTTACGATTTCTCATTCGACAGCAGCGCAACAACAAAGCAAAGTTCATCTCTTTGACTCTCTCGCTGTCTCTTGTCTTTCTGGCCGGGCGCGCGCTACTCTCTTCAGTTCGACCACCTTCGCACGCGCACCTTCCAACCAACACTCCCTCCAACAGGGACTCTTCTTTCTTTTTCATCATCTCACTCACTCACTCACTACCATCACACCCTCACACACCCCCGTTCTTTCAACAACAACGCTCACTCAATCGACCACGTAAGCTAATCTCATAGCGCATACACCCAAGTCATGGCCGACAACAACAACACCAACAACAGCGGCAACAAGACTGGAGGCAGCGGAGGAGGAGGAGGAGGTCGTGGCGGTCATCGTCACTCCCAGTCACGCGGCGGAGGAAACTCTCAGCACGGCCGCAGGGACTCAGCACAGTCTGCCACCGGTGGTCCTCCCTCCCGCAAGACATCCCAGCGCTCCAGCTCAAGCACCACAGGTGGAGAAACCGCAAACCTCCAGCATCTCCTCCAGGACATGAAGGGCACAGGCGCAGCAGCAGCAGCATCTCCATCAGCTTCGACTCCAGCTGCGTCCTCCAACAACCCCGCAGAGATCAAGGCTCAACTCGCCGCCATCGGTGACAGACTCGCCCTCCAGGAGGAAGAACTCCAGAATCAGCTCCAGCACCAGCTCAACATCTCAGCCGCTGTCACCGCAGGAGCAGGCACCGGAGGAGCACGTCCAGCACGCGTCAGCACCCTCCCCAGTCTCGACGAAAACGCGCCTACCTCGGGTAACAGTCCCGGTGCGTCCGACTCAGCCTCACCCGGCGGTGCCAACCCAGCCGCACACAGGCAGGGTGGGCCCCGTTTCGCAGGGAACGCCGCATTCCAGTCCGCCGTCGCTCGTCATGCCGCCAACAACACGGGTCCCAACAACGGTGGCATGCACCTCGCCAACGACGCCAACTCCCGCTCGGCCCTCAACCACCAGCGTCAACTCAGTCTTCAGGGCCGATTCGCAGATCTGGGTTACAACGTCGCCAATGCAAACTTCCATCAGGGCATCCTCAACGCGTCCAACGAGTACGACAGCTACGATGATGACCGCGCCACGACCGTGTCTTCGGACTTTGCCGGTAACTCATCCTTCGATCCCACCCGTCGTCCTTCGCCCTCCCAGTCCGGAAACTTCCCGCACCGTCGCGCAGGTTCAGACCTCAGCGGTCTCTCCCCCGCCCAGCGTCTCTCCTCCCCCGCCTCCGTCGGAGGTCCCTACGGCGCGAACAACAACTCGCCCGCGTCTGCCCAAGCCCAGGCTGCTGCCGCCGTCGCCGTCGCTCAAGCTCGTCATCAGCAACAGCACCAGCAACAGCTCATCGCAGGTCAGATCGCCATCCAGCAGCAGATCGAACTCCTTCAGATGCAGCAGCAGCAGCTCCTTCAGCAGCAGATCCAGTTCAACCCTTCCGCTGCCCTGGGTGGTAATCGGCCCGGTGGTGCTGGTGGTGCTGCGGGAAGTCCTGGTTCCGGTCCTGCTGGTCATCGCCGCATTCAGAGTCACGCGCCTGGAGCTGGGGGTGCCAATAACTTCGTGCCCAGTATGAATCTCTACGGCTCGAACAACGCGCTCGCCGGGGGTTTCCAGGGAATGACACCCTCTGCCTCCATGGGCGGACTCCAGCAGCAGCAGCAACAGGGTCAGCACGTCCCGCGCGGTCACGGTCGTCGACACAGTGTGAACGTCGTCAACAAGTCGGCTCAGCAACAGCAGCAGCAACAGCAACAGCAGGCATCCATCAGTCCCATCTCGCCTTCCAACGATTCGAGCACATCGGCTAGCAATGCCTTTGGCTTCCCTTCGCCCAGCGGTGGCGCAAGCGGTCCCGGATCGAGCCCGGCCGAAGTCATCCAGGCTGTCATACCCGCCGTCGGACGACACACCGTCGGTCACTTCTCCCACCCTTCCGTCCAGCTCGCGTCTCTCTCGCCCGAGTACCTCCTCGCTGCCGGTGGCCTCGTCTCGCTTGGCGGTCTGGGCTCGGCGGGCATGAATGAGTTCGCGCTTGCGGATGGTTCACTACCATGGGTGGTGCACAGGGTGGTGGTGGTGGGCAGGGAGGTGGACGTGGCGCGCATAATCGGACGGGATCGTCGAGCTGGAGGATCAATTCCAATGCGGGTAGTACGGGCCATGTGGTTGATCTTGCCCAGGCCCAGGCTCAACTTGCTACCTTGCACCAGTTCCGCGCCCAGTCTGGTGGTGGACAGCAGGGTGGTGGCGGAGGCGGAGGTCACAACAAAAACTCGGCCTCGTTCGGCGGTGGCTTTAACCCTATGATGGGAGGCAACTTTGGCGGTGGGAACCAGTTTGGCGGTCAGTTTGGAGGTGGAGGCAACAGTGCCTCGCAGCGCAAGGCCCTCTTCGGCTCGTACCTCCCTCAGGCCGCCTTGCCCCCACTTCTTGCGGCGGGCAAGCTCGTCGTTGGTATGCTCCGCATCAACAAGCGCAACCGCTCCGACGCGTACGTCTCTACCGAAGTTCTCGACTCGGACATCTTCATCTCCGGATCGAAGGACCGCAATCGCGCGCTCGAGGGCGACCTTGTCGCTGTTGAGCTGTTGGATCCTAATGAGGTCTGGTCGATCAAGAAGGAGAAGGAGGACAAGAAGAAGCGTAAAGAGGAGAGTGGGGCTGTGGTTGCTCGTAAGCCTGACAAGGCTAAGGATGATCTCGAGTCGAGGGAGCTCAGCTCCGTCTGATCGAGGATGAGGAGGAGAACGACCAGACGCCTCCGGCTTTGGCGGGACACGTTGTTGCCATTGTTGAGCGTACGCCCGGACAGTTGTTCTCGGGCACGTTGGGTCTGTTGAGGCCTAGTAGTGCTGCTACGAAGGAGAAGCAGCAGGCTGAGCGCGCGCTCCGCGAGGGTGGAGATGGGACGCAAGGTCAGGAGCCTCAAGTTAGGGTGAGTTTGAACAGTCCTTTGGTGAAGCGCTGGGGTTTTAGATTGCTGACTTTGTGTGCCTCTTTCCTGATATGATCAGCCCAAGATTGTCTGGTTCCGTCCTTCGGACAAGCGTGTGCCGCTTATCGCCATTCCGGCCGAGCAGGCTCCCTCGGACTTCTGGGACGAAGGTGGACAGGAGAGCTACAACAACCGACTCTTCGTTGCCTCCATCAAGCGCTGGCCCATCACCTCGCTCCACCCCTTCGGCACGCTCGTCGAGGAGATCGGAGTCATTGGTAATGTTGAAGCTGAGACGCAGGCTCTTCTCAAGGACAGTCTGGCCTCGGTTACGGAAGACTTCGGAGAGAATGTCCTTAAATGTATTCCGCCTTTGCCCTGGACGATCCCGGAGCGCGAGTACGAGGTCCGACGCGACTTCCGTGATGCTCGTGTTTTCACGATCGACCCTGAGACGGCTAAGGATCTCGATGACGCCGTTAGCGTTCGGGACTTGGACGGCGGCCTGATTGAGGTCGGCGTCCACATTGCCGACGTGTCGTACTTTGTCAAGTCGGGCAACGCGCTCGACCGCGATGCGAAGAAACGCGGGACGTCGGTGTACCTCGTCCAACGTGCCGTCCCGATGTTGCCGCCTGCGCTCTCGGAGGAGCTGTGCTCGCTCGTTCCCGGTGTGGAGCGGCTTGCCTTCTCGGCTGTGTTCACAATGACGAAGGAAGGTCATGTGATTGGGACGTGGCATGGTCGGACTGTCATTCGGTCGTGTGCGAAGTTGGCATATGCGGACGCGCAGGAGGCTATTGAGGGGCGTAGTGTGCCTGAGGCCAAGGTGCAGAAGTTCAGCGCTGGCGAGGGCGACGACGATGAAGATGCGGTTGCTAATGCTGCGCCTATCGGTGCGAGCGAGATTGCGTCGGACATTCGACAGCTGCATGATCTCGCTCAGAAGCTTCGCAAGCGTCGATTCGATAATGGCGCGCTCAAGATTGATAATGTCAAGTTGTCGTTCAAGCTGGACGAGCATGGGCTGCCGACGGATGCGAGTCCTTACAAGACTTTCGAGGCGCATCAGCTTATTGAGGAGTTCATGCTTCAGGCCAATATGTCTGTTGCTACCCGGATCGCCTCGGGCTTGCCCGAGATTTCGCTCTTGCGTCGTCACGAGCGTCCCATCGAGCGTCGTCTGCAGGGATTCAAGGAGCGCGCCAAGAGTCTCGGCTATGAGATCGACATCACGACTGGTGGAACCCTCTTTGCGAGTCTTCGGGCGATTGAGGACCCGAAGGATCGTGAGGCGCTTGAGAACTTGGCTACGAAGAGTATGCTCCGTGCGAAGTACTTCTGCACGGGTATGGTCGACATTGCGAAGTACGAGCATTTCGCGCTCAATGTGCCGCTCTACACGCACTTCACCTCTCCCATCCGCCGCTACGCCGACTTGCTGGTCCATCGTCAGCTGGACGCCATCTTGCAGAACGCGACGGAGAAGTTCTCGTTGGATCGGGAGACGGTCGCTAAGATTGCGCAGCAGTGCAATGTTAAGCGGGATGCGGCCAAGTTGGCGCAGGAGCAGAGTGCGCATTTGTTCTTGTGTCTTTTGATTCATGATTTGACGATGCGGTACGGGCCTGTGATTCGGTGAGTTTTGGAATGAAGATGGGTGTGGCTGGCTGGCTGGGAAACGTAGCTGACCTGTGTTGATTCTTCTTTGCAGAAACGCCACGGTCATTGGTGTCCTGGATGCCGCTTTCGACGTGGTGATCTCTGAGTTCGGCGTGGAGAAGCGTGTTCACGTTGACCAGATGCCTATCGAGGTGAGTTTCCTTGCTTCTAGCCTTATAGCTTCTGCGGTGATAGCCTTAAACGAGTTGCTGACATGATACTCTTCGGCTCGGTTGACAGCACCACATCCATGACGAGCACTCCAACCAGCTCTCCATATACTGGAAGGAAGGCGTAGATGTCCTCCAATGGCTGGCGGAGAACTCGGACGACGTGCACGTCAAGCGTGTGCGCGAGGCGCAAGCCCACATCAAGAACATGGAGATGACCTCCCTCTCGCATGACGATGAGCAAGCCTTGTTTGACGACGACGAGGACGAGGCCATCATGGCTGCTCGCCGCGCCATGTTGAGTGGCGAGGATGCGAGGGATAGTGTTCAGCGCACGAAGAGTTTCAAGAAGGAGCCACCGGTGTTCCAGGGTATCAAGGATAATTCGGACGGACATCGGATTCAGACGATCAAGGAGCTTGGTACGGTTCCTGTTATTATCACGTCTGATATGACTAAGTCGCCACCGGTGCTTAAGGTGAGAGGGTTTCTGGCTTGACATGTACCACCTTTGACTCTACTGACACGATGGTCTTGAATGGTTTGACAGGTCTTCGCTGTGAACCCTTGGGGTCCTGGTGTTTCGGATCACTCGGCCTGAGCGAGTTGTCTGACCATCACAGACTATGATGATCTCCGACCTCGAGACGTACGAACTTCACAAAATTCACGAGCTTCTCTTCAAATTCAATGTTACCGAACAAAATAAACTTCTCCTCTCCAACAAATCGCCATAGCCCAAAGGTCAATTCTACCTCCGATATTTCCAGCGTCCGTCCTTCAGGAATATCTGCCGTCATAGCCCCGCCGAGCGATCGACCGACACCAAGCGAAAAAAAGCTTCTCCTTTCTTCCTATTATCTCAATGCCCATCTTATCTCTCGGTCTCCTTCTTCTCCTTCGTCCTTCCGAAACCTCTCTTCCTCCTTCTCGACGTCAAACTCCTGGGTCTCCCCCTCCCCCTCCATCCGTCACGACGCTTATAACTATTCTTCCAGCAGATATCGCGACAGGGATTCACGGTCTACGGCCAGGTCTCCTCGAGTCTAAGCTGGCCGACCCGACCCCGTGAAGGAGCGATACCGACTCTCGACTTGAGTCTCGGCGAACGTGTCCTTCAGCTCTCTTCGGCTCATCTACAGGCCGGAAAACCTCGCCGCTGTCGCTCCGCCCCGCGATTTTGGTTCACTCGACCCCCTCTCCTCAAACAAAGGTCACCTTCAACTTCTAACCCCGTTTCTGTTTTCTCTCTTTTACTTTTTTCTCCTACTCTCTGTGACGATTGATGAACCACGACCTTTCTCTTCCGAAGAATCCTAAACAAATGAACAAGTACATATTCATATTTCTCGAAGGGGAGGCGAGGCGTGAAATAGTTAGAGGAGGGTGGAGCGCCGGGGCTGATGTGCTTGAACGATGCTGGGCTGCTTCGAGGGACGCTCATTGAAAGAAGAAACGTGCTCCTGGCCAGAATGATGGGGCGTCCTCAACGAATACCGCTTCATCCGTATGAAAACACCGAGGATTCGTCTGCGAGAAAGGAGAAAAGACCTTCCATGAGCCACGACAGCAACCACTATTCGACGGACCAAGTCTGCTCACCGTGTTTATTCGTCGCAATCGCTGCAGAGCTCGTCATTGTGGATGAAGATCTTGTCCTCGTCCGTCTCGGTGCACTTGTTGTCGAGACACTTCGAAAGCTTCCGTAGCTTCCGGATTTCTTCCATCTCCTCGCCGCATCGCGGGCAGATGAGAATGGTATAGTAGAGGGTGCACATTCGATGTTTGTTCGTGGGTTTGCGTGTTGAATTTGAGGGAGAACGTGGTCATGGACAGGCTGTGAAGGAAGACGCACAGGTGGTCCTGTCTTCCTTTCGGAGTCCACTCTTTCGCGCTTCCCTTTCTTCCTGCCCTTCGCGACCTCATCACTATCTGTCGGCTTCCCTTTCTTCCACACCGCAATCAAAGTAGTCCACAGAGTGCGTGTCGCATTGCTTCTGGTGCCCAAACAAATGATGTGTATTAAAATGTGCCGCGAGTCATCTCTACATTGTGCTCGCAGGTAACCCAGAAATCGCGCGCGACGACGATGCGTACAGGCTGCTGGAGCCTGAAGGCCAGCAGGCGAAACTGTATAGATGTATGCTTGAAGGTGGTGCCGTGGCCAGCGGTCGCGAAGGCTTTGTGCGGTCCTTGATCGACGTGCTCGGTCTGAGCGTCAGATGCAGCATAGGTGCGTTGCGGTCCATCCCTGATGATGAACGTGCGGCATCGCCCTTATCTGATCTACTGGGGCCTCGGCGGTGATATACCGGGCTGATCTGCGCTGGAAACATGAGAGGCCCACCGGGAGCAGCTCTCTGCCTGAGAAGGAGGGATGCTCAATGTCAGCTGCTGAAACGTACTCAAGGAAGGGTAGGAGAATTCATGTCCTACTCACAGATATCCCTGATCTGAAGTCGCTGCGAAGAGGTGACCGCGTACCAAGGTGACAGAGATGAATAACCGGATAGATGGCAGGCCAAGGCGCGTAGAGTCGGGATGCTTGCGAAGGAGAAGGTGACACGTTTGATGAAATTCTTGAGGTGACGAATGATTATGCTGAGAAAAGTACTGTAATGTTGGTGACGCGGGGTCGAACTGAAGTGCGGATGCGAAGGTGGCCCTTAGAGAATATGAAGAAGATGCGAGAACCGGTGACGAAGTTGGATCAGAGACGGAGAAGGGAGAGGGAGAGTATTAACGGAGCGTGTTCGAGATGCGGATTGCTGAAGAAGTCGAGGCAATAGCAGTGAGTACTTTGCATCCTACGCCCAAAGAAAGAAGGTCTGCAGACTCACCTTGACAACAAGAAGAGACAAGGAAAGACGGATCCTTCAATCTCGGCTGCAGTCCCCGCAGAGATCGTTTCCGACCACAGTCTCATTGTACTCTTCATCGTCGCAGCACTCTTCAGTGTCGTCGCAGGCAGTGAAGAGACGATGTTCCTTGTTCGTTGGCTCGTGGCACCGTGGACAGAGGAGGTGGATGATGTCGGTCTTGCACATGTTCCTTGATGAGCTGCTCGGCTATTGGGAGAAAGGAAGTGATTGGAGGGAGATTGATGCAATTTGGAAGGAAGAAGAGAGGGGAGTGGAAGAAGGGATGAGTGGATCATTATCGACCTTGACGGACAAGGACCACTAGGGGCGTTCCTTCTTCGTCCTTTGACATCGTAGGTCGCTTATGTATCTCCTGGCTGTGTGAGTATCCTGTGATGGATGAGGTATCCTTGTTTTCTGCGAGGGTGGATGATGGAGGTGTAAAGACTTCAAAGGCAGCCTGACACGTTGGCGTGTGGCTTCACTTGTTCTTTGCTTCAGCCTCAGGCAGACCTGCCTTTGTTGGTCGCTTTAGCCCGCGCAGGGCTGAACCTCCGAGGCGTGGGCAGCCTTTGTCCGACGTCGCTCATTGCGTGGAGCAGACGGAACCGCATGGACTTCCATGTTCCCGTCGGCGTAGAACAAGAGAACCTCGTCATCCTGGGCTGTCGTCTACGATAAGGGAAGCACATGGTTTCTGATCAGAACATCTAAGCATCGCGCATTGTCACCGCCTACGTACATACTCACCACTATGTAACACAGCGGAACCCTCCGTGGCTCCGTCGATGGATGCCGATTGCTGCGCCAACTCATCGCGGATTTGGCCCCATCTCGCGGGAGACCTCCAAACCCCTGCGCGGAGTCTAATCCCGCAGACCTCGCGCTTCTAGCTCTGTGCGAGGTCATCTCGCACAGGGTCTCGCGCACGGCTCCAGTGCGATTCGAGCACGCGCGGGACCTCGCGCAGACCACACTGTGCGAGCTTACCTCGCACCTTGTCTCGCTCTGACCTATACGAGCACCAAATGCCAGTCGCCGAGTAAGCTGGAAAGTGAATCTCCGCAGACTGTCAGAGACCAGGTAGTCTTCTCGATTGGCATGACCTGACTGGATAGTTTCAGAGTTTCTAGTTAGCCGGCTTGAACCTCAAAAAATCCACCGTTCCTTTCTGGCACGAACGAAGCCCATTTCTGACGACACAAAAGCTCGATTCGCTGTATTTCTACGTGCGAGTCCAAGATTGGTGTAGCAGTGCTGTCCTCACGGACATGTATGATGTACGGATGAAAATGAGAGGGTGGTGAGCGTGGCGGGACAGGTAAAGGTGGGTGCGGACAGCGAGCAGGGAGGCAGTAAGGAGGTGCGAGCTCTAAATTTTTCAGGCTGTCAAAGTCTGTTCAAGACCTCGTACATCCCTGCGCGAGGTTGGCGCAATCCGGCACCCCACAGACCTCGCGCGTAACCTGGGCGATCAGGTCGCGCAACAGTCTCACGCAGAGGTGCGCGAGCTCCTAGCATATCCCCGATGACTGTCCCAAGTCTTTGGTGAGACAGAACGATCCCTTGTTCTTTGCAGCCCGTCAAAACCTTCGGGAAGCTTAAACGTGTCAGATGTGCTCTCCAGGCGGAACAAAGGGAGTCCCGGTGTCAGAGTCGAGTCAAGAATCAGTTCGCAGATGGGTGCTGAGACCGACGTCATCGTCGAAGTCATCGTACAGCGACGAGAGGGAGAAGAGAATGAAAGTACATTTAGGTGGAGTACAGTTGAGTCTAACGACGTTTACAGGCGTGTTATCGATTTGTTTGCTAATGTAAGCGACTGAACAAAGGGAATCCGAAACTTAACGCGTGGGAAATTCATTTCGCTAGCCAACACAACTTGCATCCCAAAACAGCGCACACATGAGCGTGCCTTTACCGCGCCGCCTCCGACGCTATCCGTTCGGCCTGATCCACAACCTCTTGTGCGATGTTCGATGGAAAGTAAGTGAGACTCGACAGTCGCAAGATGAACGCCAAATCGCACTCCGGTGCCGACTCGGCGATCGTGACGAAATCAGGGATTCGGGCGGCAATCGCGTCCACGTAGGCTTCCCGTACCGCGTCGATCTCGGACTCGTTCGAATTCCTCTCCAACGCTTCGGGGATATGTGTTTCGGGGGCTTTGTCTGTGGTCGCATCAGCTGTCCAAATATAGGAAGGTAGCTGGTAGGCAGCTTCGACCGGCAAGGTCTTGCAATCGTCCCAGTCGATGATCCCAGTGATCTTCCAACGGACTCGAGAGGGATTTGAGTCAGAAGGAGGAATCTGGTCCACGATGATGTTGCCTCTGGAGAGATCCGGATGCTGCAACACCGCCCGTTGCTCTGCGGGTGGGGAATGCTCGAAGATTCTTGCCAGCCCGTCAAGGATGCTCTCGTATCCGATCATACGACCTTTGCCATGGCGGTGCCACTTCGCCAAGTGATCTCCGTCAACATGAGACCGAGGTGGACCCAAAGTCCGGATGAAATCGTTTGCCGCTACAAACTGCTGCTTCAGGAAGTCCAAGGCAGTGCGAGGCACAGTGTGGTTTGAGGATGATGACGGAAGGACCGCCTCGCCCGCCATGTCGTCAAAATCGTAGTGACCGATCTTGAGTTTACCATCGTCATCCACGAAGAGGGGCCCGATGCCATTAGGTACGGGTACCGACAAGATGTCCGCGGTAATGTTGGCCAACTGGACGGCGACCTCGCACCGCTGTTCGACGGTCATCTCCGGCAAGGCTTCCTTGAGAGTGACGCCCGGGATCCACGTCGTCAGCATCCAAGGCCGTCGGAGTGGATTCTCTGTGCTTCCATCCCATGCCAGTATGCGAGGAACCGGCAAATCTGTGTGGACATTCAACCAGCGAATCATTCGCGCGACCCTCTCTGCTCCGTAACCTGATCGCCGAGGGACCCGTAGGATACGAGATCCATCGCCGTCGAGGACGAGGCGGAAGATACGATGGAGTGAACCGCCAGTGACGCGGAGGATATCAACATTGCGAGCAGGAGGGATGATGTGTCGTGCTTGAAGATCGGCGACGAGGGTTCTGACTTTGGGGAGGAAGTGAGCGAACGGTCTGCGAGGCTCGCTGTAGAGTGTCCAGGTTGAAGGGTGTCTGGTAAGGGATGGAAGGGGCAATGACGGTCCTGTCCCGGGGGTAGCTGTTGGCGTGGTGGGAGCAGCCGGTCTCGATCGCGGGGTATTCCCACTGGCAGTCTGTAGTCCGCTGACCTCGGCCGGTGGAGTTGCTTGTGGCAGCTGCTGCTGCTGCTGCTGCTGCTGTAGTTGATCGTCGTCGTTGTCCCCACCTTCGTCCTCGCTACTCAGAGGAGTCTCCGCAAAGCGAGAGGAGAACGGATTCGCCGAGGCGAAGATGTCAACGTCGGCGTCCGTTCTGGGTCAAGGTGAGGGGGTCGGACTCAGTTCTTCCATCTGCTGATCACCTCCCTCCTCCCTCCTCTCAAAGACTCACGGAGAAAGGCGATAGCCTGCGAAGAGGTCGATCGTGTTCCGCCCGGCAGGTAGAATCTTCATTGCGAGGCGAGGCGCACTTGGTGTGCTGTGGTTGTCGGTCAAGAGTTGCAGGTGCTGAAGTGGTCGCGGAGGTGTGGATCCTAGATGGTGTGGAGAGTGAAGAACATGATGAAGATGAGCTCTTGCGAATGCGAATGCGATAAGAAAGGGAAAGACGGTGGAGAAAAGGATGGGCTTGTCAGAGTCAGAGGGTTAGCGGTCAGCAAACGACACCTTTTCCTTCTCTCCAAACCTCTGAGATGATGTTCTGATGACGACGTGATAGGTAGCATCTGCTTTCCATTTTGCGCTGGGAGCGGGGTTCGGCACCTTTCCCTGAAGGGCGAGGGGCCGGTTGTCGTCCCTGAAGAGAAAACAAAGGGAGCCTGATCAATCCGTGAAGGAGCGGGGAACAAAGAAACGGCTAAGCGAAGGTCCTTTGTTCTGGAAAGATAGCTTCGATGGAGGGCAGAAAAGGCATGAAGAAGGTTTAGGTGGCGTGGCATCCCCGTCCCCTCGTACATACAGTACGTGTACATTGGCAGTGCTCTGGTCATGCTCCTCTGCGCACAACGCCCGCAGCTCGCCCCAACAGAAAGTTGAGAGCCGAAAGCCTCCTCCGAGCAGATGTCGTTATTCTTGTACTCGCAGTACTGGACTATTATCTGCAAGGAGAGAGATTAGCGGACGGATCTTTTGAAGCGAAAAGGACACCGGGGCCTCGACGGACGACGGCAGCTAGCGGGAAGCTTCTTTCTTGTTTTCCTCGGAGACACTCGGGACGATATCCAACTCGAGCAGGGCAGTTGGATGAGTTTGGACACCGTGTTTTCGTACGGGGAGAGAATGGCGGAGAGAGAGTAGGCGACAGTAAGCGATAGAGCTGGAAGTCAACAGGCCGTGGAGTAAAGGCAGGGAGGGAAGGGAATGAGGCCTGTCAGAGTGAGAAGGACAAGTCAGCGAAGGAGAGAAGAGTCAACAGAATTCACAGTCAGAGACGCAAGCTGATCCACACGCCTTTCATATTCAGCTTCTCCATTCTCAGCTTGAACTCAGTCGGGAGGTCATGGTGAGGTCGATGCTGTGCGTGAGTGAATGAGTGAGTGATGAAAACCACGTGGCAACTGAAAACCACGTGGGTTGAAGCTGACCTCCACTTCCGCCTGAAAAGTTCCCACGCTCCCATCACCTACTTCCAGGAAGCTCACTCTTTGGTTGGAATTCTTGACCTCCAAACGCCATCCATCCACCATCGACGCGTGTTGCTTCAGTCCCCAGCAACGCGCGCGCGACTCGGAGTCTGTTCAGTCGCAGAATCGGGTAAGTTCAGGCCGCGCAACGAGCTCTGGTCGCGCTGTGTGTGTGCTGATTAGCAGATTTCTCCACCTTCCAGCTGCCATGGCAACCCAACAGCAACAAGGAGGGAGCAGCGCAGGCGGAGCAACACCCTCATCAACAACAGCAACAACCAGCGGGAGTAGCGCGGCGTCACAACCATCACAGACTGCAGAGATCGAGCCGCTCATCAAGCGCCTACGCGATGGAGACGGCAGCAGCATCAACACCGACGACGCGTCTCAACTGGACGCGCTCATGCTCATCAGGGCCGACGCTGCATCGCACATTCTCGACATCATCGAGTCCTGGCTCGTAGCAGCGTCGAACGCGCTCTCATCCCCGTCTCCCTCGGCGCAAGTCGCAAGTCACTATGTGCGCATCATCACAGCGCTCATATCGACCATCGTCGCGCTCTTAGCGCCTCCGGGACCTGAGGTACAGGTACCAGCCTCTCAGCAGCAACAACAACGACATGCTGCGGCGGTCGCAGAGGCAAAGGCCAAAGATCCCAATGCGCAACTGCCCCCGGCTCCACCCATGATCACCCCTCCCCCAATACTCAAGCTCGTCGGCGCGCCCACCCAACCCGTCTTCGACCCCAACTCGCCCGCACAGCGTCTCCGTCTCGCACTCGTCGAGATTCTCCACCGCACACTCCAGGCTCCACCTCACGCCGTCGCATTCGAAGCGACACGTGTTCTCGCTCCACAGACCATGTATGCTGTGTTGGACGTCCTCAGAAACGACAACGAGGCTAATGGAGTACTCGCCATCAAGACGATCATCGATCTGCATCGACTACAGAAAACGGTCCTCGAACACTCCGCGCAGCCTTTCCTCGACTTGATCAAGAGCTACTACATGAACATGCGCGACTCCATAAACTCCGCCTTCGGCTCAGACACCCCCGCTCCGGCAGCCGGGTCGACAAGCGGAGCACCAGCACCAGCTATAACACCAGCCGCGACAGGAGATGACAGCACAGCGAACACCAGCAGCACCGGGGAAGATGCAGATGGTGATGCGGCTGCTGCTGCTTCCACAAGTGCTGGTGCGGATGACAGCAGCACCCAGGGCACAACGGTGCCGGCCAGTACTCCCGCCAATTCTCAAACTACCACAGGAACCGCAGGCGCTCCATCCACAAGCGGCGGTGCGAACGCAGGCGCAGGTAGCAACGCATCAGGGTCGCGCCAGCCGGGAGGCTCCACCTCTCCCTCAGCTTCCATCCGCGCCTCTGCCTCCTTCAAGATCCTGATCGAATCTCCCATCGCCATCGTCCTCGTTTTCCAGACATATCGGCACATCACAGTGCCTGCGGTCCAAGCTTTTGTGCCCCTCGTCTTTGAGCGCTGTCTCAGTATAGAGCTACCCGCTCAACATACCGCGCATGAGGAGGCGAAGCGGTCGGGTACGATTTTCACGGGCATCGCGGACGGGGTGCTAAGGCCGACTCAGGCGAGTGCGGGCGCGACGGCAGGGACAGGGGCAGCAGAAGTGAGCGTCAACTCGAGTGTAGCGCACAGGCGGCAGATGTACAGCGACGTCATCCTGGCGCAGGTGAAGGCGATGTCCTTCCTGGCGTACGTGCTCCGCATTCAGGCGGAGGAGATGCGTCCTTATGCTAGCGTGCTTCCTGGGCTCTGTGTGCGCCTACTCCAGGACTGCCCACCCGAAGCCAGCTCGACGCGGAAGGAGCTTCTTGTCGCGACGCGTCACATCCTGGCTACCGACCTCCGCAACACCTTTGTGGGCGTCCTCGACCCTGCCTTGCTCGACCCCGATCAGCGCAGCTGGGTTGGGACGGGTGTCGCCTCTCGGGAAGCGCATCGTCCGCTTACGATCAGCATGCTAGCCGACCTGGTCCACCATGTCCGCGCGGAACTTTCACCGGACCTGCTCGAGAAGGTCGTCTATCTCCATGCACAGATTTTGCACGACGCGACGTTGGCGCCTTCGATACAGACGATGTGTGCCAAGCTGTTGCTGAATCTCGTCGAGAGTGTTGTAGCGCGGTGCGAGGAGGTACGAGCGCGCGAGCTGCTCGGGTGCATCGTCGAGGCTTTCATCGAGAAGATGGTCGGGCTCAGTGCGCTGGAACGCACGCTGGATGCTGCGAGACGGTTTGGCGAGCGGGAGCTGAAGAGGAAGCAGCAGCGATCTTCTTCGACGACGAGTACTCGTGACGAGGCGAATAACAAGCGGAGTCCTGTTTCCTCTGATCAGGCTGAGGGTTCTGCTGCGTCCAAGAGCAAGACGGAGGATGCCGATGAGAAGGCAGCGGCCAAGACTGATGACGGAGACAATGCCGCTTCCTCGCCGTCAGCTCCGCCTTCGAAGCCGCTCACGAGATCCGCCAAGGGCAAAGGCAAAGGAAAGGCGAAGGCCAAAGCCGAGGCGGGTGATGGTGAAGCTGAGGGTGAAGATGAGGACGAGGAGGAGGAAGCTACTCAGCGGACGACGCGTGGCGCAGCTAAGCGGGCTCGCGGCGGCGGAAGAGCCGGGAATGCTCGGACTGCGAAAGCGCGGAGGCGGACGCGCTCCCGTAAAGAAGCTGACGACGCGGAAGAAGACGACGAAGATGGAGGCGATAGAGGGGAGGAAGACGAAGGTGACGGCGATGCGGATGGCCAGGAAGATGGCGATGGTGAGGGCGACGGCGATGGCGATGGCGACGCTGATGCGGACAAGGAGGCAGAGGAAGAAGCGGAAAAGGACGCAGAGAAAGCTATGGACATCGATGACAAAGATGAACCTGCTGCGGACGAGGCGAAGGCGGAGAAACCCACCGATCTTGTTACATCTCCCGGGGGCAAAGCGGATGGAGACGAAGCTATCGAGGCCGACAAGGAAACAGCTGCTCCTGCGGTCGATCTCGAGGTCGAATTCTTGGCCATCGAACGTCAGAAGCCCATCGCGTCCACTGTGCAGATGTTCGACTCCACCGCGTTTGCGCCCGCCGTTGCAGGTACCTACGAAGCACCGCAAGTTCTTAAGGACGCCCGCTTCTTGTTCCGCAACCTCCTTTTTGGCTTCAAGACGCTACTCGGAGTGCTCTCGATGCGGTCCAATGCGTCTGCCTACATCAATGGCGAGACGATGGGTCGTACGTTCCGCGAGGGTGTGCGGTGTTGGGCCCTCTGGCGTGAGGTGCGGGATGGACGGGAGGAAAAGGAGGTGATGGATTACTTTACCAACATCTTTGTTGATCTCCCTGCGCCCATCTTCCACGAAGTCTTCACGAGCAACATGGAGTTCTACTACGAGCACCTGCTCGAGAACAACATGTTGCTTGGCGTCGCGCAGAATCTGCTGGGCAATGAGGCGGCCTCGAAGCGGTTCTGCACCATCTTGCTCAAGTTCTTGATCGATCGGCTCGACAAGTTAGGAACTGCGGACCAGACACATGCGGGTGTAACGGTTCGGTTGTTCCGGATGGCGTTCATGTCCGTCACCTTGTTCCCAGAGGAGAACGAGGCTGTGCTGCAACCGCACCTGACTCATTTGATCATGCACAGCTTGAAGCTGGCGGCGCGTTCCCCCGAATCGTCGCAGTACTTTATGATACTGCGGGCTCTGTTCAGGAGTATCGGTGGTGGGCGGTTCGAACTGCTGTATAAGGATGTGCTGCCGTTGCTTCCGATCTTGCTGGAGAATCTGCACGTCCTCCTCAGCACGGCAGAACCCAGTCGGCGCGAGCTCTTCGTCGATCTCACATTGACAGTTCCAGTCCGGCTCAGCGTTCTCCTGCCATACCTCAACTACCTGATGAAGCCGCTCGTTTACGCGCTTCAGGCCGGCCCGGACCTGGTGAATCAAGGTCTGCGCACCCTCGAACTCTGCATCGACAACCTCACTGCCGATTACTTCGATCCCATCATGCAGCCGTACATCCAAGATATCATGAAGGGTCTGTGGGCCCATCTGATGCCTCTACCTTACAATCATCAGCATTCGCATGCTACGATGCGAATTCTGGGCAAGATGGGCGGTCGCAATCGCAAGATGCTCCAAGATGCAGTCCAGCTCGACTATGTCAACATTGGTTCTGGCACACCACAGTCGGCCCCACCTACCTTTACTGCGCACTTTTTCACGGACGAGATGGCGGCTTCAACGGCGAATGCTAAGCTGGAGCAGTACATGAAGCAGGCGAAGGGGGCAAGGCGACGGACACTGTGAAGCCCAAGTTGGATGGGAAGCAGTTAGAACTGGACGATCCTAGTGTGAACTTTGCGACCTTCGAGCAGGATGATGAGCCTTCGCTTGGGTTGGGCTCATCTACAGCTGCTGAGGCGGCTGCGACGGGCGTGCATCGAGTTACGGGTGTTCAATTGTCTGCGATTGCTGAGGTGGCGATGACCAACATCCAGAGGAGCGACGAGACCTACCGGCGGAGTGCTTTTGAGCTCTTGAAGCATGTCACTGTCTTGCTTCTTGAAAGAGTGAGTCATTCCCGCTATTGTTCTCGCAACTTGATCTGGTGACTGACACTGTTCGCATCTGCACTTGTAGGCGCACAAGCAGAATGAATCGGAGCGAGACGACTGGGCAGAGCGTGTTATTTTGAGCCTGTTCCAATCGACAAGGGCCGACGATCTCAAGGCGGATGCAACTGCCTTCTTACTCGAGTTGGCGGAATGGGTCTTCTCCTTTGAGATCTACCGACCCATGCCTCCACCCCCGGGCACCCACACCCGACAGCTCCTACCTCTCACGAACCAGCTTCTTGACGGATTCGCGCAGACGCTCACTCAAGCCGAGGCTTCTCACGCACCTGGTTACCTTAAGATTCAGCAGAAGATGATCGACAATGCTCGTGAGGCTGCTTCGCGGGAAGATGCTCCTGCCACCCGGCCCGAAATCTTCTCGACGCTGATGCATGCCATGACGAGCCGTTTCTGCACACACTGCTACGATGCTCTGTGGGCACGCAAGACGGGTGGCTGGATGGGCGTGAATGCCATGGTTCGGCGAACGGATCTTGACCAGACCTGGATGCGGGATCACCAATTGGAGATCATCCGCGCCTTGTTGTTCATGCTTAAAGACATGCCTGCTGAGCCACCAGCGAACAAGATGGACGTCGTCGACACGATGTTGCTCGTCATCCGCCTTGCCAACGTCATCGAGGAGCCCGAACCGGAACCGGAAAAGGAGACCGCGCCTCCCGCCACCGATGCCACCGTCCAGGAGAAGGTGGATGAGAAGGAACCAGAGAAGAAGGAAGGTGAAGGAGCAGAATCTGCGACGGCACCGGCGGCAGCTGATGCTCCATCACAACCTGCGAAGGGGGAGGACACCGAAATGACAGACGTCAAGGAAGCGTCGACACCCGCAAGACCGAAGGGAGAAGAGATGTTGATGCGCGACAAGCACCTTGCGGCACTGTGCAGTTTACTCATCATAGAACTCGGTAGCGCCCAAGAGGCTGTCCGAAAGGCGGTCCAACGGGCGTTCGAGGTTCTCGCCGAAGTTACGAAATGCGGTATCACCGACATCATGATGCCGGTCAAGGATCGGCTTCTGCAGCCTATCTTCCAAAAGCCGCTTCGTGCCCTTCCCTTCGGTATGCAGATCGGTCACATCGACGCTGTCACGTACGCTCTCCAGCTACGACCACCACTTCCCAAGTTCACCGAAGAGCTGTACCGTGTGCTAGGCGAGGCGCTCACCTTGGTCGAGGCAGATGATCCACAGGTGGTTCCCAACCGACCTCCACCATTCAGGAACATGCTAGCGATGACCGACTTGCGAGTGGTAGCCATCCGACTACTGGCAGCGGCAATGGAGTGTCCTGAGCTAAGCGCGCAGCGACAGTTCAACCTGAGGATGAAGATTATTGGAGTATACTTCAAGAGTCTATACTCGAGATCGGAGGCTGTTGTGGAGGTCGCTCATCATAGCCTACAGCAAGTTCTGCAAGGACAAGCAAAGGTGAGACCTTAATTGGCATGCGTAGGGAAGCACAAGGTGGCCTCTTTGCTGACTTCTTTCTATTGAATCTTATAGCTTCCCAAGGACGTCCTTCAAACTGGTCTTCGACCCGTCCTCATGACCCTCGCGGACCCATCGAAGTTGACAGCCTCTGGACTCGACGGTCTTGCGCGTCTACTTGAGCTTCTGACTTCGTACTTCAAGGTCGAAATTGGAGGCAAGCTCTTCTCGCATATGGAGGCCCTGGCCGATCCCGTTGCGCTCGATGCAGCGGGCCGCGGTCCATTGCAGGCATCGCAGTATCCTGACTCAGCACTGCTCACGCCAACGGAAAAGCGAGATTCCGATCTGCTGGAGACGCTCGCGGCGATCACGAACATCTTCCACCTGTTGCCTTCTGCCGCCAGTCAATTCATGGAGCTACTCGTCCCAAAGGTCTGCGAGATCGAGTCCCACCTCAAGCGATCAGGTCCCACTCCGTTCACCAAGCCCATTGCAAAGTACCTGAATCGGTTTCCCGATCAAACGGCAACTTTCATGTTTGCCCGCTTGGAGGAGGCGTCAATTATGCGCTGCTTCCGACTCGTTCTGGCGTCGGAATGGAGCGCTGACCTGCGAGCGCACCTGACGAAGGAAGCCGAATCACTCCTCGTGCCCTGCTTTACCGCAGAATCGTCACCAGTGCAGACGCTCGCGGTTCTCCAGATCATCAAGGAACTTCTTGGCCATGATCCCTCGTGGATGGCAGAGCAAGACAAGCTGTTCGAGACCATCTTGGCGTATTGGCGCATGCCCGCTGTCATCGAAAGACGCCGGCGGGAATCCAGTGTCAGCTCTCGCGAGAAGCGACATACTGTTCATTTGACAGATGTCATTTGTGCTCGATTGCGAACGAAGCCGGATGTCGATGCGTACCTGGATCTTCTAGACCTCTTCACTTCGCCGACACCGCTCGACCTCTCGGCTCTGACACACTTCATCTACGAGCATGTCGCTGTCAAAGGCGCAACAGCCTTCCGCCGACAAATGTTCCAACGCTTCATGACGGTCTTTGAAGATCGTTCTCTCTCGCAGAGGTTCAAGACCGAGATGATTCGAGTCATCATCAATCCCATGGTCTACATCGAAGTCGATGGCGCCAACGCTCATTCGCGTGCTGGCAAACCCAGTAGCACAGATGACCCCGCAGAGCTGTTTGACGCCGATATCGTCACAGATATTGTCAATCGGATTTGGAAGCCTTTCCAAACGCCGGAAGTCACAGCTCTTTGCTCGGATGATGCGGCCCGTATCGAAATTCTGCACATGTCCACCATGATACTCGAGCACTGGTCACACTTCCTCCCACCACAGGGTTCAGCGCGCAAGGATGCAATCAAGTTCGGCTGGGCTAACCTCACAGCTGAGGACATCTACGTCAAAAACACGGCCTACATCTTCATTGCGCGGTTCCTTGAGCGCTTTGAGAGTCCTCTGAAGATTGTTGGACAAGTCTATATGGGTCTCTTAAGAACGCACCAGATTGAAGGCCGCAACTTGGTTCGACGGGCTCTCGATATTCTGATACCCGCGCTTCCGATGCGTGTTGGTACTGGCGAAGGCGGACAGGGACCTCTATGGGCCAAGTGGACCAAGCGACAGCTGCAGGAAGAGTCACACCAGATTACTCAGCTCTTCCTGATCTTCTCGCTCCTGGTTCGACATCACGAGCTCTTTTACAGCAGCCGAGAGATGTTCATCCCATACATCGTCACTTCTTTGTCTAAGCTGGGCATCGGAAGCCACGCCGGACCGGAGACACGGGCCTTGGCGGTCGAGCTCGTCGAACTTCTACTCCGCTGGGAGAAGATGAGAGAGCAACGGCTTGCTGCGACGGACGATTCCGTTGTCGGCCCTGACGGCAAGACGCGGAAACGGGGCGAGACGGATGGTAGCGATGCTGGGCCGCGGAAGCGAGCACGAATTGACAGCGGTAGTGCGGACAAATTCGGTGATGCTACCAGTCCGACGGTGGCTCCTGAAGATGTCTTCTCTGTCTCCGTCTCTCAGTTCGAGCTGGCGGTCAGTTTCCTGATTCGCTATATCTGCTTGAATGGCGAGGCTGTTGGACGCAAGAGCGGCGCCAACCGTGCCTACATGCTTTTGAAGGAGATGACCTTGTCTCCGACCTGGGCCAAAGTCCAGGTTAAGTTCCAAAACTTCCAGCGGCCATTAATGGTCGCCTTCAGCGAGGACGCAGGGCAAAACGTGATCGCCACCTGCAGCGCCCTCCAGGCGCTCCGGGTCGTTGTCAAAGCAAAGTCGGACGAGTGGGTCGTTGAGCAGATTCCTATTCTGCACAAGCTTCTTGAGCGGTGTGTTACTAGCGAGGATCCCACCATCAACGACTGCGTCCGGCCCATCCTCGAACGCATGTTTGAAGTCACTAAGGACCTCTCAACGGCATCTGCAGGCGGCGAGGACGCGGACGCAGATGCGGATGCTGATGGGGACGCAGACGCAGATGGCGATGCCGATGAAGACGACGAAATGACGACTCCAGCGAAGCCCACGCAGAGCTCACCTGAGAAGCCGAAGACAGCGGCCGGCCCTCCTGATAGCGTCTCCGATCTTCGCACTTTCGCCGACAAGCTAATCACGGAGAATCTGCAGAACCCCGATAAGATGTTCAGTGCCCTGCTGGTTCTTGGCTCTTGGGCTAAGGCAACTCCGTCAAAGGTGAGAAGCAATGGCCAATTCCTGGCTGCACATGACATTTCATTCTGACTAGCTTTTTGGCATTCTTCAGATTGACGACTACATCGCACCGATGATCAAAGAGCTTACGCGCCTCACCAAAGAGCATCTTATTGTTGAGCCCTCCCCAACTGAACCAAAGCCGAGCAGTTCTGAAACGAACTTCAAACTGCTGGTTCAGCTGCTGGACATCCTCAAACTGAGGGTAACATCAATGATGGAGGCTCGCAAGTACTACCTCAGCGCGATTGTCCAGCTCGTCGATAAGTCGCCAAGCGTCGAACTCTGCCTTTCGTTGCTCAACACAGTCAAGCATTGGGTGTTCGAGTACCGGAACGAACAATTCCCGACGATGAAGGAGAAAGCCGGTATTTTGCTGAAGATGATCAGCTTCGAGAAGCGCCACAACGACCACCTGTTGGAGCAGTACCTCGGGGTTATCTATGAAATCTACACGGCGCCGGCATTCGCTAGAACGGACTTGACCGTCCGACTTGAGACTGCATTCCTCCTTGGATGCAGGAACCGGCAACCCAACATTCGTGCTCAGTTTATTCAAATATTCGATCAAGCCCTCGTTCGATCTGTTCATGGCCGATTGCAATACCTCCTCGGCCAACAGAGCTGGGACTATCTTTCCGAGCATTATTGGATTTCCCAAGTTCTGGACCTGCTCATTGGTTCTACGGATAGAACTCGGCCTCTACTGCCATCGGATCGCCAAGCGATGCCAGAGACAGGGCCAACACCCAAATTCATCAAGACGCTGAAGAGCATGCGGATGAACACTTTCTTCAATTCGTTGCGAAAGTTGCTGTATATCGATGCTGGCAGCGCGCACAAGATCTGGCTGTCATTGTGGCCTGCAGCTTGGCGTGCCATCCCCCGCAAGTATCAAGAGGACATCACAAGAGCGATGATTGGCCTGCTGTCCCGGGAATACAACCTTCGCCAGGTGGTTCGCCGGCCCAACGTGGTTCAAAGCTTGCTCGATGGAGCTCTCGAATGCAACCCGTCCATGGAACTGCCACCGCACATCACAAAATATCTTGGCAAAACCTACAATTCCTGGTACACTTCAATGGAGCTCTTGCAGAACCTCACGCGGAATCTGCCACGCGAGGACGATGCTATTCGAGAGGCTGGTCAAGACGCTCTCTCTGAGCTGTATTCAGAACTCTCTGAGGACGACATGTTCTACGGTCTTTGGCGGCGTCGATGCGTCTACGCTGAAACTAATGCGGCAATTTCCTACGAGCAGAACGGGATGTGGGCCGAGGCCCAGTCTTTGTACGAAAGCGCACAGTTGAAGGCTCGCAATGGGTTGCTGGCGTTCACTGAAGCTGAGTACAGCTTGTGGGAAGACCACTGGGTGATTTGCACGCAGAAGCTGCAGCAGTGGGATCTCCTCACAGATCTGGCCAAACTTGAAGGCAACAACGACATGCTTCTCGAATGTGCATGGCGTCTGTCCGACTGGGCGCAGGAGAAAGACATACTTCAACAAGCGATCGAGACGGTGGCCAATCCCCCAACTCCTCGACGCCGTGTCTTTGAGGCATATATGTCGCTTCTCAAAGCCCATCTGGACGAGAAGACCAAGCCAGCCAACTTCACTGACTTTGGCAAAATATGCGATGAGGCTGTCCAGCTCACCCTGCGCAAGTGGCACGCTCTGCCGAGTGTTGTGACACAAGCACACATTCCACTCCTGCACCTCTTCCAGCAGTTTGTCGAACTCCAAGAAGCTTCTACTGTGTTCCACAGCTTAGAAACGACGACTCTCCAGAATCTCGATCAACGATCAGGGGAACTCAAGACTCAGATGACCACTTGGCGCGAACGTCTGCCGAACTTGTGGGACGACATCAACCTCTGGAGTGATTTGGTAGCTTGGCGCCAGCATGTCTTTGGTGCGGTCAACTCAGTCTACCTGAACCTCAGCCCACCACAGGCTGACGGCGGGTCGGGCAGCGGCACGCCGCAACACTCCTTCGCTTACCGCGGCTACCACGAAATTGCCTGGATCATCAATCGATTCGCCCACGTAGCAAGGAAGCACTATCTCAACGATGTGTGTATCAGCTCATTGACAAAGATCTACACACTGCCCAACATCGAGATCCAGGAAGCGTTCCTCAAGTTGCGAGAGCAAGCCAAGTGCCACTACAAGACTTCGACGGAGATACCTATCGGTTTGGACGTCATCAACAATACCAATCTGATGTTCTTCCTCGCATCGCAGAAGGCTGAGTTCTTTACACTGAAGGGAATGTTCTTCGCCAAACTCGGAGCCATCGAGGAAGCAAGCCATGCCTTTGCCATCGCCATACAGGTCGATTACGGATGCGCCAAGTCATGGATGGAGTGGGCTCGCTTCAGTGACAGGCAGTTCCGAGATCAGCCACAGAACCACGCCGCTGCGGCGAATGCAGTGACCTGCTACCTTACCGCTGCTAGTGTGCACACTAGCTCTAAAGCTCGCAAGCCGCTGTTGCGGGTTCTCTGGCTCCTCAGCTGCGACGACGCTCAGGGTTCAGCAGCTATGGCCTTCGAGAACTTCAAGGGAGATCAGCCAATCTGGTACTGGATTACCTTCATCCCTCAGCTCTTGCAATCGCTGGGCAGCCGTGAAGCGCCTCTGGCACGCAAGACCTTGTTCTTGATTGCGAAGCACTTCCCGCAGGTAAGCTCTCATTGTTCCGAGTTCGTTCATATAGCTCGCTCCTTGCTCACTTCAGTTCACTTCTGCAGTCTCTGTACTTCTCGCTGCGAACGGTTCGCGAGGAGCTCATCAACCAGCGCAAAGCGTCTCAGGCTAGCGCTCACCGCCAAGCCCGACAAGCGCAACTTTTGCAACAGCAGCAACAGCAGAGACAGCAAGAACAAGCTAAGCAACAGTCAGAGCAGCAGCAGCAAAGCGAAGGGGGAACTCCGGCTACTCTGGCGGCCAGAGAACAGAGCACGAACCCTCAGACACCGTCTGGCGCCGCAGCTGGACCAAACGGCAGCAACACAAATACTCCTGTCAAGCTCGAGGAAGGTGTACAGAAGCCCAGTCCAGCGATCGGTGGCACTCCGGCAGCTGTCACGACTCCTTCAAGAGCCGGCGCCGACGACTCCAAAGGTGCTCAACCATCCCCTGCGCCTCAGCAACCAGAGAATGGTGCACAGCCAAGTCAAAGTCCTGCTCCCCAGGCGAATGCTACTGCGCAAGCCGCTCAGCCTGGTCAACTACCCCAGCCACCCCAGTCACAACCGGGTGGAATGTCTGCGCAGCAAATGGCAGCGATGCAGATGTCGAGGTCCGGAGTCCGACAGCCATGGGACCTTGTGGAGGAGATTCTAAATCTTTTGAAGACCTCCTTCCCTCTCCTTGCTTTGACTATGGAGCACATGACGGAGCAGATCCAGCAACGTTTCAAGCCACACAACGACGAGGATATTTATCGTCTGACGAACGCGCTACTCAACGATGCTTTGCAGCAGTACATTCAACGTGCGACTATCCCTAACGACGACGGAGAGCTGCCACGAGCTGCTTTAGGAAATGTGCAAAAGTTTGCGGAGAATTTACCGGCAGGCAACCTGAAGACCTCTTTCGAGGAGGACTTTGTACGCTTCAAGCCGTCCATGCGAGACTATGTCCACCGACTTCAACGCTGGCGCGATCGGTATGAGGTTGCATTGGACAAACGCAGCTCGAAGCACAGGCTTGATCAGCAGAGTCATTACCTTGTAGAGTTCCAACACCAGAAGTTCGACGAGGTCGAGGTTCCCGGCCAGTACCTGAACTTCTGCGACTCAAACGCCGGCTTCTCTCGCATTCAACGCTTCATGCCGTCTTTCGACCTCACCCGATCGAGCGGAATGGTGATGCGTCGCTTGTCAATCATGACGAACAAGGGTACAGTGGACTCCTTCGCTGTTCAGTTGCCCTCCTCGCGGTACTGCCGACGAGAAGAGCGTATTTTCCAGTTGCTCCGATGCTTCAATCGGACTCTCGACAAGCGCAAGGAGACGAGGAAGCGTGGTCTCCGCTTCGCTGCCCCTATTGGCGTGGCTCTGTCACCTCAGCTGCGTCTCATGGAAAGCGATGCCGCATTCGTTAGCTTGCAGGACATCTTCGATAAATTCTGCATCGAGTCTGGCATCGGAAGGGACGACCCTATCATGGCATGGGTGGAGAAGATGCGCTCTACATGGGACCCGACAAAGGGAGTGGTCGAATTCACCAACCTGCGAATGGAGCTCCTCGACGAGATCAGCTCGAAAATGGTGCCTGAGACAGTGCTCAGCAACTACCTGACACGAAGCACGGTCACCAGCGCCGACTTGTGGCTGATGAGGAAGCGGTTCACACTTGAAACAGCCGCTGCGACTTTCCTGACGTATGTGCTCTTCATCAGCGGACGGACGCCTGCCAGGATTCATGTTTCACGTGCGAGTGGATCTGTGATCATGTCGGATGTGGTTCCAACCTTGTCTCCGCAGGGTCCACAGTTCAGGTCGCCTGATCCGACACCCTTCCGATTGACGCCGAACATTCAACACTTCATTGGTCCCATCGGTATTGAGGGCGTCTTGACTGCGTCGCTCATGGCGCTAGGCCGCACCCTGTCGGAGCCGGACACTCAGCTTGAAGAATTCTTGAGCATCTTCGTTCGGGACGAGATCAACTTCTGGCTCATTGCTGCTGGACGTGCTGGATTTGCGCAGACGGAGGCGCCAAAGGAGCTAATCATGGGTAACATCGCCGAGTGTGCGAAGCGAGCAAAGCTTCTCAGCTGCAAATTTGAGCAGGAGCAAGGAAAGGTATGTTGTCTGATCATTGAGTTACTCCAGGTGTGAGACAAACTTAGCTGACATCAAATTCTCTTTCCAATGCGTTACCAGACATCCAACACGGCGGTGCCCGTTTCACAATCTATCTTGGATCTGATCAATTCAGCAAGCAACCCGAGCAAGCTTGCCATGCAGGAGCCTACCTGGGCTGCCTGGCTTTGAGCTCGTGTGTTGAGCATTATCTTGGGAATCAACCTGTACATACGTTTATCACCTTCTTCACTGCAACCCGCATTTCAAGTTGTCTTTCTCGCGTCGTGTGCATCCATTTCTCTATCGTGCTTGACGGGTTCACTGCGAGGCATCACGAGAGGACACCAAGGGAAGGAGAGAATAGACAAAGGGACGCGGAACAAGAAAGAGGACGATATCGTCCGCGGGCTATCAAGAAACGCCGTCCGTTCCACAACCTCCATCCCGAACTCCAGACACATGTGTGTGTACACAACTCACATCTACTACTGCCCCAGCTGCGGCGACGACGTCGATTACACCTCGCCACCGCAAGTCCGATACTGCGGCGAGCGACCGTGTCAAGGAACGACGCAGGAAGAAGAACGGATGGCGCACGATTATCCATGCGTTGGCTGCTGTCCATCGGGAAGCTGAAATCGTGTTCAGCGGGACTATCACTTGTACGTTCCTGCGTTCACTGCCCATTCGGTTTGTTGCTGACGACGCTCCTGACTCTCTCTATCAGATATCGCAACCGGCGAGCGAGCCCCAACTTCGGCGGGCTCTGCCTCGACCATGTCACGACCAGGGAACGTCTTCGTGTTTGTAGTTTTCCCTCAATCACCGGATCCGTTTTCACGCACGATATGGCGAACATCGGCACTGCAATCTGTTGACGTGCATATCAAGGACAAACACTGTAGGGGGGGAGATTGTTCGGGTCGGGATGTGGAACGTGGACGTAGACATGAACACGTAGATGGCTGACTTTCTTCTTCTACCAGTTGCAGCGACGCTCACTTGCTTCTCTCTGACCTTGGCTTTTTGCACGCAGGACGATTAGCGACTCGAACCATGTCATGCGCCCCGGACAAAGGTAGCTGATGATTCTCAAAACACAAAAGGAGATGAACAAAGCGGTCTCTGGCGACGCAGGTATAAGAACGCCCATCATCGACGTGTCTTTCGACCGCTTTGTGCTGCATCACCATCACCATCACTATCACCATCACCATCATCACCACCGCTTTCTCTTCTCTACAACGCCAACCTTGATCTTCACCTTCAACTTTTACCCTCCCCTCTGCAGTGCCATGTGCGAAACCAGAACGGTCAGCTACATCTGTCCGAGTTGCAACCGGACGATCGCCGCGGAAGCAGACAAGCATTACCCGTGTTCCGACAATCCATGCAAAGGGCGAACTTGGGGAGAAGGACGCGAATGGGCCGAGAAGAAGTGCACCACATGCGATTATCCTGACTCGGACGACTCACACTAGGTAAGTCGAGGGGACCATCATGGCGTAGATGTATCGTGTACCTGCGTTGACTCCTGTCCTATTGAATTTCCAGGGCCACCTCAAGCAGGCAGCCAGTTCTCGCAGAGGGCAATCGCTTACTCCCGCAGGAATCTTCAAAGACATTCATGCCGTCCTTGGGTTCGGTTCCTCGATGTTCAGCAGCGAATGCTCGAGTGTGGGTACCATACATAACTCCGGCAGTGATTCGCTCGTGCGTCAAGAAGTTGCCGCTGAGATTCACCTGCGAAGAACGATCAGGAACGTAGGAGAAGGTGGAGCCCATGACTGACTTGCTTCGGGCAAGATGCCAGTTTCTCGTCTCGCTGGTACGAAACATGCCTACGCTCTTCCCTCCTTTTTCTTGACTTCCTTCGTACAGCAATCAATGAATGAACCGCAAAATCATGTCTGTTCGCCCGGGCAGCGCGGTAAGTCAGAAGCTGGAGGACCTTGTGATGTCCTTTCTTGTGAGAGCGAGAAACTTTTGTCGGGAACACTTCACAATCTGTGGAGTGCCAGTGTGCCAACCTTCTGCCAACGGATCGCCTTGTCTCCTCAATCGGCCTTCGATTTAACTTTACTTATGGGTGAACAACGTCTGGAAAGACACATCAGGCATCAGTCATCAGGCATCAGGCCCAACCAGCTCGACGGAGACGGTAGTGAGTGATCAGAGAGAACAAGACTCAACCTTTCAACATGGCGCGCTTCTTTGTCCGTGTTTGCGAAGCTTGTGTCCCTCAATCTTCCTGAGTAAACCTTCACATTATGCAAATCGAGTGCCTCCTTGCAGCAGATCAGATACTCATCGCTCTTCTCCTCATCGCCTTTCGACATTCCGACTCATCAGGGACCAGATCGCAGGAGAACTGTAGAGGAAGCAAGCGAGAAAAGGATCGAACCGCTTTCGGCCTCGGCAGATCGTCTGCAATTCGGCCGCCTCCGTACAGGTGACGATGACCTTCATGATCGGTTGCAAGTTAGTACATCTCCCTCCCTCGTCCACAAACCACGACACCGCACGTTCTTCTCCGCCTCTTGCAGTCCCTTTGTCAGCACGACTCTACTTCCACCTGCCAGAATCGATCAGGATTGGAGTGTTGATGTTAGCTTCAGAGGCAACCTCCTTACAGGGTTTGCCGGCGAGCTATGGCAATTGTTGGGGCCACTCCTAACGAGGCTTGAACACTTCATGCATGCCTGATAAAGTGATTCCTTTGTTCGTGTCCCGTTTCTTGTTCTTAGCGGCTCCCCGCACCAGTAGGTTTTCTTGTCCCTTTGTCCGATGTCCTTTGTGCCACTTGCTATGACCTCAATAGGAAGGCGCCATTCTGCCTCGATGCGAAAGACCGTACGATGTGAGTACTGGCCTTTGAGTAGAGCAAGAGGTGATGGATATTGGCGCTTGTTGCGTGGCCAGGTGACGCTGTGCATTTGGAAGGGATCCAGACACGAGCATGCTACTCGCCTCAATATCCGCCGGGGACCAAATTCCGAACTGCTTCTCTTCGTGTACTTCACCCGACATGCATTCGGAAGGAGCCGGTCATCGTTCATCGCTCATGTTGCATCTACTGTGACTGCGCAGAAGGATAGCCGAAGCTCGATGGAAGGGGAAAGAAAGGCGAGACAACGTTTAGCCCAAGAGATAAGCTTCACCCTTTGTCGAATATTGATTCCTTCGGTTCTTTGCTGAGGATCAGTATATCAGTGTCGAGTCTCCCATCCTTGTTGTATGTGTGGGGCTATAGTCATACCTTATGTAAAGCGTGCTTCGTTCCTGCGTGCTTTGTCGAACTGATGCGCCGCAGCACAATAGCAGTTTTGAGTTTGTTTGTGGAGGCACTTCCGGGAACACCTTGCGCTTCGTTTCTGCCGTCCGCCTCTGGTGCCCAGCCAGCGACTCACGCTCATCTATCTACTCGCCGCGCTTCGCCCATTACTGATCGCAGACCGTGAAGACCGGCGACGTGCACCGTAGCGTGGGAGACAGGGCAAGCGTTGATGTTTCCGAGTGTTGGCAGTTTTGCGCCTCTGCCCATGCGCTTGCATCTCGACTTGCTTTCGGTCCCCGTGCGTTAGCGTTAGGAAGCGATTGCCTTCAGGATGTGTTGTGGGCATCAGGCACTAGGAGAGCATCTCCCTCTCCTCACGCTATCTTTCAGCTTGGAGCAATGTGTCACACTGAAATCGTATCCCTTTTTCCTCTCTGCTGTCATGATCATGTTCTCTGACGAATGCCTATATATAGTCCCAGTCTCTGACAACTTTGCCCTCTTCTCTTTCCCTCCTCAGCATACCCAAGATGTGTCGGTCCATCGTCAAGTGGTACCTCTGCCGCCGGTGTGCGGAACGATCCAACGAGCACCAGACAAGACTGGTGCTCTGCCCCAACCACAGGAGCTGCGGTGGCTCCTTCATCGAGCACAGAGTCGTGGCCACCGGCGAACTCTGTTTCGAGTGCGTGGAGCAGGTTTCCGGCTCGACGCAGTCCGACACCAGTGACGAGTAAGGTGAGTCTCCACTACCATCCTCTTCAGCTCTTCCTCATACCTCTCACTGACAATACTTCTCTCTCTCTATCTCACACACAGCAACACAACTCTCACACTGTCGGCTGCCCTTCCCCTTCCAGTCCGGTTTCGGTGCAACCAATGTGAGTTCATCCCTTATCACTTCTCCTCCACCACCACCACTGTGCCCATACTAACTCCAGCATCATTCCTTGCTTTTCTTTCCGCAAGCAGATACCCTCGTCAGTACTCCCTTCCTCGTGCATTCGAATCGTACATATACTCTCGCATCCAGCATACTCTCTTCCTTCACTCTTCTTCTCTTTCCCTCTCTGTGCTTGTACTAGTAGCTGCGAAGCCATTCAACCGCATCTGTCTTCGGACACACACTCCTCCTGGTCCCTCTGCCTGAAGTGTGAGTCTCTCGAACCGCTCTTTTGAGCGCTG